>VDFB02170628.1:0-25627 GCA_007258455.2 Sequoia sempervirens | reverse complement strand
TTTGATAGTTGGCAAGTTTATTCTTTTAACCAACGCAACAAGTACATTGCTTCAAAGAGGGGCAAAATGTAGACATGCAAATTTTACATTATGCATTCGATCGAATTCAGTCAAATTAGATGTCACATTAGGACCATTCATCAATTAATCAAGTGCATTTTCATCCATTCATTTATCAAATAAACATTATCATTCAACCTTCATCTTGCATCATTCACTTAATTAAATAAATCAGGACTTCATTTAAATCAAATTCTAAATCATATTTCATCCTTTTCTGATTTAAATAAATCAGAAATTTAAGTCCAAAATGTCAACTCACCTAATCAGCATTAAATCAGCATAATCTTCATCTAATCCTAATCTAATGCTAATCACATCCCACTTGCATTATCTAGATCTAGCCACTTGCACAATAAATCAATTTTATTGATTTATTAAAACACTCATTTTCCCTCAACATGACAAGTCAAACAGGGCATTTATTGCTCTTCTTTCTTGTCCCCCTCTCAAAATTTATTGCAAATTTGAATTCAAAAATTCCCCCTCTTGGGCACTCTTCCCAAATCTTGCACAACCATCAACTAATCACATGATGACAAGTGTCCTCAACTCATTGGCTTGTTTTTGATCCCACATTGGTCCCTCTTCAACACTTGGCATTTTGAAAATCTTTAAATAGGTGCTTCATCTTTGAGCAAATCCTTCACAATTTTATGCAAGGTTACTCTCTTCATTTGAGATTTGATCTTGTTCACCATCACTCCACCATCTCCATTTGCATTTTCAATTTGAGCTTTGATCAAGGATTGGGAAAGGGTCACTAGCACATGTGACACCAATCCAACTATGGAATAGGTAATTTGTGATTGCTTTCATGATGCTTGTAGCTTTCTTTCATCCTTTTGTTACATGTTTTAAGCACTTTGCAAGGTATTCCATAGGAGTGTTCTTGAAGGATTTGTAGGTGCTAACCCTTGTTTGAGTTTAGTGTTTGCAGATTTTAAAAAGCATGCTCACAGAGGCACACATAGTAGCCTTTGCATGGGACTACCATGACATTAAGGGGATTGACCCATACTTGTGCATGCATAAGATCTACATAAATTATGGTTACAAGCCAATTAGATAGCGCTAAAGGAGAATGAACCCTTCCTTAAGAGAAATAGTTAAGACTAAGCTACAAAAACTACTTGATGCAAGCTTCATTTATTCTATTTTTGATAGTCAATGGGTGTCACCATTAGTTATTATTCCTAATAAAGAAGGAAAATGGAGGGTATGTGTGGACTATAGGGAGCTGAACACATCCACTAGAAAAGATCACTTTCCCTTACCTTTCATTGAACAAGTGTTTGATTCCCTAGTAGGTAAAAAGTACTCCTTCCTAGATGGATTTATAGGATATAACCAAATAAAGATAGCTCTAGAGGACCAGGATAAAACAACATTTACATACCCTTGGGGTACATATGCCTATTCTATTCTTCCCTTTGGACTTTGTAATTCCCCAACCACTTTCCAAAGGGCAGTACTAAGTATCTTCTTAGATTATGCTCATGATTCCATAAAAATCTACATGGATGACTTCACCACCTATGGAGAAACCTATGAAGAAGCACTCAAAAATCTAGAAAAGGTTTTGAAAAGATGTCAAGAACATAATATTTCATTGAGTCATGAGAAATGATTTATGATGATGACTCAAGGGATTGTTCTAGGGAATTTTATCTCAAGTGAAGGAATTCAAGTGGATCCCAACAAGATTGAGATCATATTTACACTTCTTGTGTCATAGAGACAAAAATATGTAAGGATATGTTTGGGACATGTAGGCTACTATAGGAGGTTCATTCAAGAATTCAATAAAATTGCATAACCCTTGTTTGTTTTTCTCACCAAAGACATAGAATGTGAATGAAATACAAAATGTCAACACTCCTTTAAAGTACTTAAGACAACTTTGGCACAAGCACCTGTCTTGATGGGGCCAAATTGGACACTACCTTTCCATATACACATTGTTTCTTCTTATTTTTCTATAGGAGCAATATTGCGACAAAAAGAAGGTAACAAGGAGTATGTTATCTACTACATCAGTAAAACTTACAAGGAGTTGAACTTAACTACACTATCACAGAGAAAGAGATGTTGGTAGTTTTTTATGCTATCAATAAGTTTAGGCTTTACATTATTGGCTATCTATTCTTTATCCACACAAATCATACTGCCATAAGGTACTTAATGAAAAAACCTATAGTTGGGGGGAGACTAGCCAGATGGTTGCTCTTACTACAAGAGTTTGATATAACAATAATGGATAAGCCAGGGAAAGCTAATTTGGTGGAAGATTTTGTCTAGATTGCACACACAAATAGAAGAAGGTGTTATGGATGACTCTTTTCCAAATGAGAATTTTTTTTCTCTTATTGTACAAACACCATGGTTTTATGATATTGCAAATTACTTAGTGGTAGGGAAGATACCATCACATTTCTCTCCTAGAGAAAAGAGACAGTTGGTGCATAAAATATTTCCATACTCTTGGGTAGCTATTTACCTATTCTACACTGGTCTAGATAATATCATGAGGAGATGTATAAGAGAAGATGAGGTCTTTGGCATTCTAAAATCTTGCCATGATGAGCCCTGTGGGGGTCACTTTGCAATAAAAAGGACAACATTTAAGATCTTAACAATAGGTTGCTATTGATCAACTCTCCATAAGGATTAAATGAAGTATACCAGGAGCTATAACAAATGTCAGGGACTGGGAAAACCAACAAGGATAGATGAAATGTCTTTCTATCCACAAATAGCACTCAAATCATTTAAAAAATGGGGGGCTTGACTTCATTGGCCCAGTTTCACGAGCCTCTAATAACAAATAGTATATTTTGGTTTGTACAAACTATCTGACAAAATGGATTAAAGTCAAGGCATTACATTTTGTAAGAAATGGGAATGTTGCTAAGTTCTTGTATGAAGAAATTTTTACTAGGTATGGAGTACCTAGAGAAATTGTAACTGATCAAGGTCCCCAATTCACTTCTGAACTCATTTTTAAATTGGTTAAAGAATATGCAATAATACATAGAAAATCAACACCTTATCATCCCCAAGCCAATGGGAAATTAGAGGTTACAAATAGAGAGATTGAGAATATTTTGACCAAAACAGTACAAATTCACAAAAAAGACTAGGCAACAAGATTACCTAAAGCAATGTAGGCCTATAGAACAACATGGAAAACAACTACATGTTTCACACCTTATGAACTAGTCTATGGTAAAACAATAGTTCTACCAATAGAGTTTGAGTACAAGACACTTAGGACAACAATGGACTTAGAAATGGATTTAACAGTAGCACAGAAGGAAAGGTTACACAGTCTAAATGGATTGGATGAAATTAGAATGGAGGCCATGCATCACACAAAGATAATTCAAAAACAAAGGACTAAATGGCATGATCAGTTTATAAAGACTAACAAATTCAATGTGGGTGATTGGGATTTATTGTATGATTGCAGATTCAAATATTATAAGGGGAAGCTATAGTCTAGATGGTTGGGATCCTATGAAATTCAATAGGTGTTTCCCAATGGAGCAATCAAGTTACAAACCATAGATGCAGCTAGATTCGCACTTTTAGTCAATGGACACATATTGATTATATAAAAGAAACCAGCTTAGAAAGATGGTTTTACTCTCTCTAATGCATCTATATGGTCAAAAAAATGGTTTAGATACACACAATCTATCACAAGATAATAACTCAGTAGCAGATACTATCGGTTCTCATAGTGACTCAACAAATGAGCTACACAACTCACCTCCTAAGAGCACTCAGGTATAATTTCATATCCTACTTCACGTGAACACTCAACATAAGTGCCACAATCAATAATCTTCTTGAAGACCACTGCACTATGTAGTAGGGACCTGTAGCATCATAAATAAAAGTTCAATTCAGGACCTGTTGATGAAGGTACCTGCATCCACTATCTATCAGAGAATTTGAAAATTTGTGCCAAATTAATTGTGGTTCCTTCACATTCACTCCACTTTTTCCTCACATGCATCCTAAATCCTATCATATCATAACATGCAACTTCATCACTATACTCCACATTGCCCATCACAATTTTTCAAGCATTTGAAAATTCATTTCCTGTACATCCCACAACCTTTTAATTTTCCCATGCCAACCTTTCATTTCAATTCCACATTGTAATTAAATAACATCAAATCATACTCATGTTGCAGAAACTCTTCCAATAGCTTCACACATGCAAAGTTACATTCATCTCATCCGATAGGTACGCATACTAACTTTCATGATTAACATGGATTCTCAATGTTTTCATTACGTACTTGCATTTAAATTTCACATACTTTTCATTTATTGAACTTATTTCCATATTCCTTAATTATACCCTCTGCCTAGTCACATGTATTGAAGTGAGGTCACTTCAATATTTTAAGTTGGGGGGGGATAGTATATATCCCAAAATTTTGTTTTCACCACCAAAAGCAAAACATGGAAAAACCATAGAAACCCTTTTTTCCTTCATACCTTTATAAACCTACAACCTTTTTGTTGTCAATTCCCTAGATTCTGAGCCAATTCAAGCTGAGTTAAGCTGAAATAGATGAGGAAGGGACATAACAGTTGAAGTTACAGTGAAAGAAGTGCATGCAAGTGTAGTAGATAGAGAGGGTTTATGGGTGGTTGAATTCAATTTTGAGTTGAGTTAGGATATTTCACCATGGGAGGTGGTATTGTTAGAAGGGAGCCTTCAACACACAAGCAAATATTGGAGGATAGGTTAGTTCTGGCCATTTTCACAAGGGAAAGATGGTTCGACTACTTCCTGAAGTTGAAAAAGTTTAATGAAGATATAACAAGGAAATTTGCAACTACATTACAACATGATGAAGCCACTGTAAAGTGATTGAGAGTGGACACTTTTGAGGCTACAATTGTAGAAGTTTCTAGTCTACTGAGGAATGAAGTTGAATTCCCTGTTAGAGAAAATACAGTAGCTTCCAAGGATGAGTTCAGGGAGGTAGGAGAAAACTTTTATTCATCATCACAAGGTATGAAGAGATTGCCACTTCCTTGGGTATGGGACTCTTGTGCTTCTTATATTATTAAGTATATCACTTGTGATTGTAGACAATCCCTTCTATATGTTATGCATTTTAAGTTACTAAGTCATCTCTGTCACAATAGATTGGCCAATGTACCTAATTTCCTTTATAGTTTGCTAAAAGGAATGGGGTCTGAATACCAAGGAAGATAAATGATTCAGCTTTGTCACACTACTATTTTGCAACCTTGTTAGTGAAAAGGACCCTTACGGTTCAACATCCATAGGTGTCTTGGGAGAGATTTTTAATTTGTAAAGACATTAACCATATTCTTGAGGAACCAACAATTCCTGAAAACCTAGATTCACCTACTGCATCCTTAAGGGAAATACCCCTTGTTTCACCTATTGCTTCACCTACCCGCAATAGAGGTGAACCAAAGGAGAAAAGTGTGCATGGGTCACCACATGCAACATCTAACCAGCTTGCAACAAAAGAGACCCCAACTTCCTCTAGAACACCTAGGACTAGGAAAAAGAGAGGTAGTTCTTCCTCTACACCTTTAAAGGTGCAAAAAAAGAAGGATACCCAGAAAAATAAATCTACCCCACTAAGGCGTTTAGGCCACTTGAGAAAGAAAGGTTCCATGAGGGGAAGTGTTGAGAAAATAGAAGAGGAAACAAGGGAAAAGAAACAAAAGGAAGATGTTGTAACATTAGGTACTGATTCAAAATTGAAAGATAATGTGTCTAAAAATGTGCATGTTCCTAAAAAAGGAAATGGTATATATCTACTACATTTGACTCATATTTAGAGGATTTTTTGTTGCCAATAAAACTAGGAAGAGAACCCCAATTAGCCCTGATAGTGAGGGTTTTGAATACAGAGGGATTTGTGATGAGCAGTTTTTGAAAGATAAAGAATTGTTCTTAGAAGAAAGGAATGCTAGGAAAGAATTGCAAGAAGCATTGGAGAGGATCAAACAGTTGGAAGAACTGGTAAAAACCTATGAGCAGAGGGACAAAGAAAGGGAAATGAAAATGTAGGAATTAGAGGAAAATTTACATACATATGGACATGGGACTAAGATAGACTTATTGGCACAAATTTCCATGGTCAAAATAGGGAATACAGAGCTTGCAGTAGAAAACATGAGGCCCCCTACCATAAAAAATCCAACTATCATACAACCTTGTCCCTAGGATATCAATTATGGAAGGTTACTCAAGAGTTTTCTAAACAGAAAGAGAACTAGAAGAAGGAAAAAGAAGTAATAATTGCAGAACATACTAGAATACTAGAGGGTAAGGATATTGAATTAAAAAGGTTAGCAGTCAATGTTGAAGAGGTAGCAGATAAAGGTGCTTAGATTGTCAAATGAAAACCTCCAGTTAGGACCTATGCTTTGTTTTTACAAGAAAAATTCTTAAGTTTCTAGTTCATTAGATTGATAAGTAATCAACCAGTTTCTATGAGTGAAATTTTTTATTTTCCAAATGTCTTTGTTGATGTCACACCAGAAGAACAAGATCAATTATGTGAATATTATTTGCATAATTATGTAGTGCCAAAAAGCACGAAATGGAATCCCTTAATATTTGTAAGGGATTTACAATTAAGGGCACTAGCTTCCTATTTCAAGAATGAAAAGTTAATTGGTGAACTCATGGAAGAATATATGGAGAGAGAGATCAGTTGCTCTTCCAATAAGGAAGGAATCTAAAAACCTGATATGATCATAGAAGAATGGTTAGAACTTTTGGATCACAAAGGTGTAGGCAAGAAGATCATGAATTTGAGAATGAAGTATTATAGAAGGATGCAAATATTAATGGTTGGAATTGTTCATCATTGCTACAAGTTTGTGCAAGAAAGATGGGATAGCTTAGCCCTTGAGCTATAGAGAAAAGAGCCCCAGTCAGCTTATAATTTTATGGCTATGCTTGAGAGAACACTCAGGTACATGGATGTTGCCCAAGACAAAGGATTGAATGTGTACTACTCACTTTCTAGCCACCAATACTTCTTTACCCAGTACCACAATGGAAAGGGGATAAACATGAGGAATGTGAGAGGGATAAAATTATCATAATGAAAATACTTCCATGTTATCAAGATTTTTATGTAAAATAGGTCAAAGGAGTGGATACTGTCACAGACTTCAGGGAAATCACTTTTCACTACAACCTCTAGCCCTAGCTAATTTGCTTGAGGACAAGCAAATGGGTAGTTAGGGGGAATGATGAGTCCAGTCATTAGATAGTTTTCTTATGTTTTTATGCAAGTTCATAGACATTACCATACATTTATCTTATACATATTCCTACACTATGCTATCTTTTATGCTTATTATGCAACCTTGAACCTGATTTAAAGTATATGGAAATATGGTTATGATGTGATGGTTATTGCATAATTTATGTGTGGATATGTATGAAATGTAATTGATGTATGTGCTTAGCTATGGTTGTTATTATTTTGTGCATATTTTGTGAACTAACTATTTGCAGCTAGAAGAGGTAGACTATAGCATGCAACAACTGCGAGGTGCAACCCGCAACCAAAGGAGTTCCTTGGCAACAAAATAGGGGAATTTTAAAATAAATGGAGTTCAACAACTACAACATGGAGGCACTTAATGAAGATGATTGTGCATCATTATGACATTCAATAAAGATATTGGAGTCCAAAAGAACCCTATTACAATTAGGATTCTAACATAACTGATTTGAGCATTCCACGTTCCAATTCTGTTACAACAGAGTCACAATCCTACTTGGACTCTTCTTCCTTTTCAGTTGCAATTTAGATTACTGAGTCTTTATCACACTTTGATATCTAGGGAGTGGTGATTTATGGTTTTGGTTTAGATTCCTATTTTAATAAACTCTCTTGTGCCTATATGTATGGCTTGGTGGTTGAGGTTTGAGAGAGCTAGCCAATTAGTTGATTTTTATTCAATAGCAAATATAGTTACCAAATACTTTCAATTAGTTGTTGTTTCTATTGCAAACAATGTTTATTATTCAAATCATGGTTTCGTGAATAAGATATCTCAGAAAAACCTTAAATGTGATATTTTGGAGTTGTGCAATGAATGGTTTGAGTTATTTTGATTGTGTTAATCTAAGAAGTTAGATTTGGTTTAGATTAGTGAAGAAAACCACTTGAGCAAGGGCCACTCAAGGTAACCGTCCTTCACTCCATTTCTTGTTATTTCATTTTTGTTTTAGTAGTTACTTCATAAATGCAAGTTATGTTAAATAGATTCTTTGTGTTACAGTCATTAATAGATGAACATGAATAATTCTTGTTTCACAATTATACTATAATTGCTTGAGTTTGTTGTACTCTAGAGTGTAGTGTAGGTATAGTGATTAGTATTAGTTAATTCCCAACATTCATTTCTTAACAATAATTAGTTATAGTCTTATACTATAGGTACCCGTAGCAATAGTGCCAACATTACTTCCTTTACTGTTATGCAGTTTTTTGTTTTCTCAGTAAGTGTAACACCTATACTAGGATGACTTAGGTAATCTTAAGTCTTTGAAAGAAAATACAGTTCCATTACCATCACAATTTTACTAGACTTGGTTGATAATTTAATGCAGGTCTTTCCAAAGTTTCAAGTGGACTGTTCAGTTAGGTTTTCCCTCTTAATTGTGTGATTTCCACCAAGTTTACTAGAAATTAGTAGGGACTCTACAAAACACACACTCTTTATTCATGTCACACAACTTCAAGATTCTACACTTTTTCTTCAATGATAAAATTGAAAGCTCCTACAAACCTTCCTATATTGTGCACAACCTACACATGTAAGAACATACACCTACATCAATACATTTAGTTTAGCTCCATACACAAATTACACATGGCCACATCTCCTTTGCATGTTAGTTCCAACTAACTAGTATCATATGGATTTAATATTTCGCACAACCCTAGACACATGAGAAGTACACCATCCACACATGACGCTTCTCATCATATTGTTGAAGCCTTAATTGATAGCCTACTATATAAATACACCATGATCCACTATATATTTTATAAACTAGTTTGTTGACTAGAAATCCTTGTCACATCATGTGGCCTAGTATGGTTGTATAAGTAAGGGTGCTTTGGAAAATTAGGTGGATGCATTCTTCTTGGTTTATCATAAGAACATGTTTTCTCAACATAGATAGTATTTTTTGTAAATTCATACAATGTCATTAAATGAAGGAAAAAATTATTCAAACTATTTGCATGCTCTATTATTTTAAGGCTTTTTTTTTAAATCTTCCCCATACTAAGAACCTAATAGACACAAACCTATATTCATTAGCATTACCTCATAACCTTGTTGCTACACATAGGGTTATCCTTCAATCTCAATTTTTTTATCTCAAAGATTAAAGTCTCAATCTCATGACATATGTCATCAAATACATATGTCAAACTTCCAAGCATCACAATGCTCTCTTTCACTTCACACCATTACCTAGAAGAAGAAAGCACAAAGCAAAGCAATCCCTAGGAAGTCATAGTTTTTTACCAACCTCTTTGGATATTTTTTTTTTGTCAACCTCTTTGGATGAACAAAATGGCATGCACGAGGTGACTCAACCTCATCACCAAAAAACACTAGCTACTACCACATCCTCTCGAGTTTGGGGGTTTCAATTTTGGGGGTTTCAAGTGAGAAAAAGCAAGGGAGAAGGGGACTATAAGTATAGGCTTCAAACAATTAAATATAACATTTGATATGAAGATATATTTTTTTAGATAAAAGGCTAGTGCCTATATTTATATATTAATATTAAAATATTGGAAAATACACGAAGGCTAGAATTATAGTACTGGCATTGATATAACTATTATAGCAGAAGAAAAATTTACCTCCAACTTTATGAGACAGTCACAGTATTTTGCAAAATGATCCCTATAATACTACTTATGATTCAAAGTAGATATTTTGAATTAGCAGAGACATATAACCAAAAACTAGGCTAGTACATCATTTTTTGCATATTATAGAAGTAATTGGGAACTTCCTTCTCATTCCTCCATTGGCCCTATGTTTGACAATGTGTCCACCTTGCTCACATTTAGATCAAAACCATTATCTCCTTGTCCTTCACCCTTTTTTGCATCGTTTTGAGAACCTGAAATGTCCCTCACCAATGCCATTGCCTTGTGTCCATACCAAATGTGGTGAGAGATGAGGAAGGAAATTTGGAAGAACTTCTCTTTGACTTTATCCACCATAAGAGGGTCGAGCTCTTGAGAATGGATGTTTAGAGACCTATATAATAACCATGGGTCATCATCTCAAAGGCCTTTCTTTATAGCACCATACACCTCCCTGAATGCAATTTTATTCCTAAGATAGTGTTTTGGAAAGAGTCCTCCAACATAAGCTTTTACTTTATCGAAGTTGTACCCTTGAACAACCTGTAGGAGCTCATCTTCTCTAAGATAATTTGATGGAACCAACTCTTGCACCACAATTGAGAGGAATTCAAACAATTGCAACAGGTCCATTACATTTGAAAAATAGATAGAAAGTAACTAAGTGGGGAATAACAACCTAGGAGAGCTTAGACACATAATCTCTTGCCCAATGACAATTTTGATACTATCCAATAGACTTGGGCATGACATTTTAAAGACCTTGGATGGTTCAAACTCCATAACTTCCTCAGAGAAAGAAATTTCTTTTTCCCTTACTTGCACTTCAATTCTATAATTTTTAGGCAAGTACTCCATCCTATATCGACACACACTGATCCAAGTGCCTAGGCTCTTTAAAATTTGACAACCCAGAACTATAAATTGGTCTATGTTAACAATGCCAACCAAAATTGGAGTGACACAAAGCACCAAATACACCCACCAAAAAATAAACTTTGAAAACCATAATTAAACCAGAGAGCATGCAATATGATAGAAACCTTGAAGAGAAAACCCAAGGAAGGAACTCAAAGAGATAATTACCATTATCTAAGATCCCTTTAACCAACAAATTCTTTCGATGCCATTTACAAAAGAGAACTAGAAGACCTTGAAAATTTGAAGCTTTGGAAAATCATATTACTTGAATCCGAGAGAACCACACCTTATAAATAAGGAATCATGTATGTTGGCAGATGAATATCATCATTTTATTATCTAGAGCACAAAAAACCTAGCCTTTCAACACAAATACATGTGTCATTTCACACATGAAATCTTTGCTTGTTGTTTGAAGATATTCATAATTATTACAAGTGTGATATTAATACGCTTAATAAATTGCATAAACCACTTCTAATAATAACACTTATTTGCATTCAAAAAAATTCCACCTGTTACATGTTAGCATGAGGGAGAATTGATCACACACATTTGCTATCATTTCATGCGCCACTTGTTGGTTTCTCAAATGGAAGGAATTTTTGAAAAGACTCGACGGTGCAAAAATTTAATACATTTAACTGAAGGTTTCTCCCATTTTTGAATCATGAGGAACTGCTATTTCTTTGAAGTACCACATGTTTTTTCAACACACACAATTCACACAACCAACTGCCACCTATTAGTACCAAGAAATTGTTCATAAAATTTGGTGACATTGCAAATTGATGTTACTGCGCCAAGTACCAATGTCACTCCTAAGCTCCAACGTTAACAAGTACTAACTCAATTTACATTTGAAATCATAAATTGAAATGTTTAAAACATCATAAATTTGAAGCCTATAGCAGCAAGTAAACATAAAGCAACAACAATATAGAAGTAACCAAACCTGCAAAATCAAATAAACATTAGTTTTTTTTAAATATTCATTTGGCCACAATAGAGTTCGTCATTATGATATTCGCTTCAAAATACCCTACTTGGTCATTTGAAATAATGCATCCTAGTAGTCATGATCAACCATCATACATATATAGCTCATTTCTTTATATGACATTTTCTCAATTTGATTTATTCATCCTGTAGATTAACCCAAATTATGCCTTTATCATATGCATTTCTCTGTTTATAATAGATTGCAATTCTTGTGTGATATTTTTTAACCCTTCATCATATATTACTTCCTCCTACTCTTGCTCACATCCTTTGTTTACTAGTTTGTCCGCCAATTAATTCCCTTCTTTGTATGTATTCTTGATTTGGTATTGTTCCAAGACATCAAGAAATTTCCAAATTTGAACAAGGATATAATTGATTTTCCAACTACATTGTTTTCTATCCCTACAAGCATTGATGATAACCAAACAATATCCTTCAACTTGTAGTTTTTTACAATTCAGATTAATAGCCATTTGTAAACCCATCAATAGAGCTTGCACCTCTACTATATTGTTTGTTCCAAAAGGTAACTTTATTGATTTCACACTAACGAGTAAACCTTTTGAATTTCTCAACACAACCCTTGCACCAAATTTCCCTGGATTTCCTTTTGAGGCTCCATCAAAATTTAACTTAACAAACCCAACTGGTGGAGGTATCTAGGTTACCTTCTTTCTATCAACTTTGTTAGTGACAGGTACTTGTAGATTGCCTCTAAAAGGAACTACAAGGTTTTTCCAAAATTTCAGTTGCTTTGAGTCCCAATTTATGAAAAATGAACCAACATGCTTAGCATTATGTACATAAGAGTTTGTTATTTCAAAAATTGAGTTCTCCAACTTGAATAGCACTTGATCAATACTTGAAGTTTGCTTTCAAAATATCCTTTTATTTCACTCCCACCAAATACACCACAAGACCACAGATGAAATGATCCTCCACAAACTTGCAAACATAGACGATTGATAAAGAAGTGGCCAACTTGTAATCAGGTCCCAAAGCATAGTCGAAAGAGGAGCATACCAACTTAGCTTTGCATTAATGAAGATCCAACAGGAATTTTCAAAAGAACATTGTAGAAATAAGTGATTTATATTATGTATGGGTGCCCCACATAACACACAGTTAAAAGGATTTGATATCCCAAGTCTATGCAATCTTGAACTTGTTAATATCCTATTTGTCAAGGCCAACCAAGTAAAACACCCTGCTTTTGGTAACACTGCAGAATTCCAACAAAAAATCAGAGCTCTTTGTGGTTTAGATTGAACTTGTCTATTCATCATTGCTTTGTATCCCAATTTTACTGTATATTGACCTGATTTGGAAGGTGCCCAAATAACCCTATCTACAAAATTCTGGAAATAGACAACTCTACCACTTAGCAGTTTGTTTAGATTCCCTTGTTGTATCGGTGACAGTAAAGGATCCGTAAATATTTTCCAAACCACTTTCCCTGTAAGCAAGTCTGTATCTTGAAAGTAATCTCTTACTTTCGTTCCCCAGATTGGAGTTATATGATGTGCTATTAGATGAAATTCCTACATTGTATTCAAAGGAGGATGTCCCTACCATGAATCTGACTAGAAATTTTCCTTTCCTCCATTTTTAACCTCCCAAGTTATATACAAGATTATAAATTTTCTACAAGTTAGCAAAAAGTTCCACATAATAGATCCTTGTGAAGGATTTAAAATGGCAAAAATGTGGTCTGATGCACTAGTGTCTAACTATTTTTTTTGCATGATTTTACACCATTTGGCTTGGAGTTTGGAAGACCAGCTTTGCACCTAATGAAATATTCCTTGCAGTTAAGTTGTGAATTCATGCTCCTCCTTTCAATTTCTCTCTACATATGTTGTCCAGAGAAACGATAGGAATTTTCTTTTTGTTATCCATATTACCTTTCTATGGGAAATTCCTAATCAACTTTTCAATTTGCACAATGACAGTTCTAGGATATTTTAAAACAACCATGTAATAATTTGGAATTGCAGATAAAACTGATTTAATCATTAGGATCCTTCCCGAGATTAACAACCATCTACCCCTCCATCCTACAATTCTTGCTTCTATACTTTTTATGACCTTGTTCCAGTAGGAGACCCTATTTGCTCCAACAAAAAAAGGGATTCCTAAATACTTACATGGAAGTTTTGCTTCTTGGAAACCCAAAATATTCACAATTTTTCCCTTTAAAGCTCTTGGTGCATTAAAAACATATATATTTGATTTGACTAGATTAATCTTTTGACCTGATGCAAAAGTATATTTATCTAGAACATACTTTATTTTTTTAGCTTCCAAAATTGTTGCCCTGCCAAATAAGATGGCATCATTTGCAAAAAAGTAATGTGTTTCCATGGTATTTGTAGGAGGAATTAAGATGCCTTTCCATTTACCTTGATTATGTATCTTATGCACAAACCTACTCAAAGCCTCAGCCAAAATGATACAAAGAAAAGGCGATAGCGGATCCCCTTGTCTTACACTTTGAGTTGAGCTAAAAAACCCTATAGGTGAACCATTGACAAGGACTAAAAATTTAGCCCCCTTCAAGCAAGAAATAATCCACTTACACCATTTTGAATGGAAACCAAATTTTTCTAATACTTGCAATAAGAATGACCAATCCACCCTATCATACGCCTTCATCATGTCCAACTTGATAATCAATGACGAAATGGAATTCATTGTGATTGAGTGTAAAACTTCATGCGCTACTAAAGCTCCTTCCACCATTTCCCTACCAGGAACAAATCCTCCTTGCTCCTCTTAAATTATGCTAGGAATGATAGGAATTAAACACAAATAAATATCTTTTGTAAAAATCTTGTAGATCGCATTGCATAGTGAAATTGGCCTAAATTCTGAAAAAAAGATTTCAGAGAAATTACCTTAGGAATGAGAGAAATATGTGTGACATTAAATTGTTTTAGCATCATTCCAGAACTTTGAGATTCTTCCAATGCTTTTAGAATATCCTATCCAATGAATTCCCAACATTTCTAGAAGAAGAGTGTTGTAAATCCATCTGGTTCTGGTGCTTTAGCCAAAGGCATAGAAAACACTACTACCTTTAGTTCATCAAGCGTGAATGGTTTAAGTAACATATCATTTTCCTCTAATGTTACAATCGTTGGTATTGCTTCCAACAATTCCTCTCTCTCCCTTCCCACTTGCATAAGTTGATGACCTAGTGCAAAAAGCAGATTTGTGAAAAATTTAACTCCCGAGCTACTTCTATAGCTGCCCCTTTTGTTAAAATATTTCTTGTGTCACTATCTTGTATTGAGAAAATGGAACTTTTAGCTTTTTTCATCTGAGTTGAGATGTGAAAAAATTTAGTATTTTTATCTCCCTCTTTTAGCCAAATCTCTTGTGACTTATGTCTCCAATAAATTTCCTCACGTACTACTAATTCTTCCCATTCAACTTGCAATTTTGTTTGTTGCTCAAATAGATCAGGACTTAACCCATTAGCTATTACTTGTGCATTAACTTCTTCAAGCTTTTTTGTAGATTTCTACTTTAGACTAGAAAACATTTTTATATACATATGTATTCCATTGCTTGATTATGCCTTTAATATACCTTAATTTCCTGCAAAATCTATACATTAATTTGCCTTCCACCATAAGAGACAACAACCACCATTCCTTCAATAGGCTTAAAAAATTATTAATATAAGATTGAAAATTAATTTCTTTTAATTTTATGTTTAATTATATTTAGTGAAGTTATTTATTTTATTTATTTAAAAAATATTTTTATATTATTTTAATTATATATGAGATATTTTGTTTACTTAAGAAATACATTTTTATTTTAAAAATTATTTTATTTTATTCAAATAGAACACATTCTCTATGAAAATCTCAATAGGAGAAATATAGTTTAAGAGAATATTGTAAAGAGATATTTAGATCAATCATTGAGACAAAAAGACAACTAAAAGAACATAAATGTGAATTAGTTCAAAGAAATAATCAAATTTCATTTTAATGACGAGGTTAATTATAAAGAACAAAAAGGAAAGAAATTAAGGTAGACTTAACCACAATAATTTTTTTGAGATTGATTTGAAAACTTTACAAATAATATTTGGACATGGACTACATAAACATATTTCATCGAGAATGTGTTGTATTTATCAAGAAAGGTACCCTACAATGAAGGTTTCTTGGAAGCTTGAAGGTCCTATTTGTGATATTTGTCAACAAGAGAAGAATGGACACTAATTTTTAACATTAAAAAACATGGATCCTAGTCTACAACTACCTAAACATGAAGACAACACAATTGGAGAAAACATTGATAGCATGTTTCAATCCAATATTTTAATTCATAAATGCAAATACAACACAATATAAATATAAAGAACATATCATAGTTTCATGAGAAGTAAAACAAAAATACTAAAGTTTTTCCACATCAAATAAAATATTTACCTATTATTATTGTTTGAAAAATGGGTTGGTATCGAATAAATTATAATTTCATAACCAATAGAGGGAGAGTATACAATGTATTTAAATATTAAAAATGAACATGGAAATTATTATAGAGATATTCAAATTGATGAAAATTTTCTTAATCGGTTTACATCCAATTCAAATGAATATTTTTTACCAACTAAACTCTGTCCATATGGAGTTTGATTATGATGCAAATTAATATTATTTTTAGATCAAAAAATGGAGATGGACTAAGGAAAAATAGTTGATCACATGACATCAATGGCCTCCAAACCATCAAATGCCTCAAGAGACACAAAACTAATTCATGCTTGTTTAAAGAACCCTAATGTAGATCTAGGATCACTAATTGATTGGCCAAGGATTGGAGCATCTCCAATGAATATGTCTCATATGGGTTGGATTTCCCAACACTGTTTCCAAATAGGTGATATCATTGGTTAGGACTAGCTAAGTGGTCCTATCCATTAGAATACAATCCATCTACACACTAGGCCAATTGAATGTGATGTAGTTAATATGGTCAAAATGTATACTAGTAGGGAAATATTTGCCAAATCCAAGGGACTAGATATGTATGAAAAATATACATAAAATAAAAGAGAGGATAAATGTAATAATATCAATGAGAAATAGAGGGAAACTTACTCCCCTACATATGTAAATGCTAGGAATATAGCTCAATCTAAGACTCCTAAATTTTGTTAGCATAAAAATTTATATTATGTATTAATATTCTTTGTGAACATATTCCATTTTACCTTAGTTAATGTATTTGTGAATTTCATGGCCTATTATCTACAGATTTAATATGGCGATGATTCCTTTTATTGTCTATATTGTAATTATGACCATGAAATATATGGTTTTCCTCAAACTCTCAAACTAGTTATGCCATATGTTGCTAAAAAATTTGACAATAGAATAAGTTGTTAATCTTATGTTCATATGGATATTTTAAATTTGGTAATTTTTTTTCTTGTAGATTTAAAAAAATCATCTCTTGTTCCTTTTTTCTTCTCTCTTCCTTCCCTCTTTTCTCCTTAGTATTTTGGATTTTCTTTATAGCTTGGATAGCGTAGGATTATATTTGTTTCTCCCTAAAAGTGAGATTCATAAATGAGTTTAACTAGCTACACTTGGAATATGACCAATCCTCTTGTTATAACATCTCATTTTCCATGACCAAGAAAAAATCTCACTTGCCACTATGTGATTCTTGTAAATCCAAGAATTGTTAGTTGTAAAATCATGTCAAGATTTAAAAATAAACCTTGCAAGAGATGAATACAATCCATAATTCTTGAATTATACTACCGTATCATTTTGAAATGAAAAAAAAAGGCACTAGAAGGAGGGTTAGAATCCATATCTTTTGGCGCAATGAAAATAATGCTCCAAAAATGGTATCAAAGCAGTGGTCATGGGTTCGAATCCTCTTGGGTGACACTGAGGGGGGATTTTTGGACTAATTTACATCATCTCCCTTTAGATTCAGGACATGGACTAATCACCTCCTGTGGATGTGTTTATCTCTAGCGTTTGTATCAGATGTTAATAGGTTGATCTTTTGGCACAACGACAAATGTGCTCCAACAGAGAGTTTCCTAGAATTAATTAAGGTTATATTTAAAATTGAATCCTACCTTTTAACCTAGAAAAAAAATAGGTATAGGGGCATTAGGGCCAATGATAAAAATGCATACATTTGTGTAGCCATAAAATTTTAAAGTTTGAAAATTGTGTTGATCATTTCTTTTAAAATTTATTCATGTTCACCTCCAAGAACAGTTAAATGGATATCCAACATAAGGAAGATTATTTGAGTAAATTTATAACAATTCAACTTGGTAATTCATCACTCCCAACAATTAATACTAATTTTGGTTCCCATAGGGATTTTGATAGCATCTTTGGGAATAATTTGAGAGAGAAAATAATTTAGAAGAAAGTAAGGATGCACATAAAATAAAAAGTAATACAAAGGTAGGTGCATAGTTGAGAGATTAAGAATTCGATGAGTAATATAGGTACCTAAGTTAGGATAATCACAAAAAAATGAAAGGAAAAGAGAAGGCCACATGACATAGGAGACAATGTTAAGACATGGACAAAAAAATGTTAGGAAAAGGTGTGTTTCTCACCTTGCATAATGTTATAATGTAATATGTATTTATTATATGGTGCACCTAAGGAATCTAGGGATATGTGCATCACATGGGCTAACATTCTTGGGGTCACTTTATGTGTTGTATGTAACATTGGATTAAATATTTAATATGGGGTTGCACATGGGAAAACTATTTAATGTTGGGAAAAATTAGTACCAAGAATTAAATGTGGGGGTTAATGGTTTTGTAAGCTCATGGTATTAGTCACATGGTTTTATGTAATACCACTTGGTGGTTTTGTGTGAGCTTGTTTCTATAAAAGAAAATGCATAGGTAATTGTCTAAGGTTGGATATTTGGCTAGCTTGAATATTTTGGCTAAGGGGTTGATAGCATCTCTTGTTGGAATTTGTGAGTGTAACATAGAAAAAGGGGCCCCTAAGGTTAATGTATAAAACCTAGGATTACTTTTGCTCCTTTTTCAAGGGTACATTAGGATGCAAATCAACAAGGTGTTTAGATTGACTTTCAACCATGAAGGTGAGCCAACCATACCTAGATATGCATCATTTTGAGCCTTGGAAATGGATTGGAATTGATTTTCCTTCATTAACCTAATTAGACTAGAGGTACCCTAATATGAAAATTGCAAGATCCTAACAACTGATAGACTGAAACAGAGATTTGCAGGTAGATCTGGGAAGGGTGGAGTACTATCTACTTGTCAAATAAATTTGAGTTTAGTCATTATAGGACCTACATAGGCACCCAAGGGTGTTTGAGTCCTTATAGGGATGTCCCGCTTTGATTTTGCAGTCCTCTGATGTAAGATCTAAGACTCATGTTTCCACTTCCAAACTTGTCAAATCATTGTTGGATAATTCTATAGGTGAGTTTTGGTGAGTTGACAAGGTGTAGGGATTTGAATGCAATAATGAATAAATGATCTTGAAGCTTCATCTAATCCTCTCCAAACCTGAAATATGTGCATTCACAAAGAGAAGAAATATTATGCCATTTAGGGGTTGCCTTAGTCAAACCCTGTGTTAGTGTTTACACTTCCACAATGGAAATTTCAATGATAACAAAGGATAAATGATAAGAAGGAATGAGGAATCAAAAAAGTGTTGCAACTCACTACCCTTCAATGGCTTCCTTGAAGGACTGAAGTCATACACATCACCTCAAGGCCTTGGATCTTGCTTGCTTGGTTTCTTGATTGCTTGGATACCTACAACAAGGGTTAGCCTTCACAAACAATGATGACATAAACACATATGAACTCACATAAGATTTGACATGATGTTAGGATCTTGAATTTTTGTAATAAAGATTTGAAATGCTACTCTTGACTTGCTTTATAGTGCTCTTAATGTTCACTTATTGCTAGAAAGTTTCACCTGGTGTAATAAATAGGGATTTATATGAAAATTAACTCCCGATAGACGACATTTATAACTTGAATTTCAAATGTTAAAATACCAACACCGACATATTCAAATTTGGATCTCGATAAAATAGGGGGGCTAGAACACCCAAGGGAATCCCAATCCTAGCCCTATTTTCTAGGACTTAGGGTGTGGGTGGCAAAACATTAAATAAATGTATTTGTTTAGTGCTTGCAATTTTTCAAAAAATGGTAAAAGTAGGCTATAGAATGCATAGTTTAGGAAATTAGGGACTTAATTAGGCTCAATATTTTAGGGGGGGGACAAAACATAGTGTGAAATTGTCAAGGGTGACAATTTACCATGCTATAGTGAGGTTGAAGCATGGAATGGGATATGTGGTTACATGCTTGTTCACATGGAGTGCTTGTAGAAGACTTGATGTTTCAAAGGTGTCCATGGAGGGCTCTGAAGATGTATTGTAATCTTTATTGTTGAATAATACATGAGTGATGGATGCTTTTGGAGGCTGGTTTTTTCTCTCTTGAGGGTTTTACCAAGGTATATCTTGTGTCATCTTTAATGGTATGTTGTCTATTCTTTTGCATATGGATTTTGAATATTTTTTACATAGATTTCTCTATTTGGGTTATGTGGAAATTATCTTGGGTGGATGCATATTTCATTTCAATAATGAAACATGTAAATAAAGGAAGAGATCATAAAAGGGGAGCTCATTCTCTATCCAATGATGGATTCAATATAGGGTATTGGATATTTCCAATTATTGTGTAGGAGAAAAATAATTAGCAAGAAGAGGAGACTTCATATAATAGGCTTCCATTCTCTCCAATCTTACCTCTATCTTTTGTACTTCTTTTAATTTTTGGTCATGCTTAGAAGTATGATACAACTTACTTCAAGATGATTACTTGGCTATCATTGGTGAAATTCAAGCACACAAAAATAACAAGGTGTCACAAACATGCCAAACAAGGTATGTGAATGCAAAATATGATGTGCTAGTGGACTAGTGAACTAATATAGTATAAAGAATTGACTTTTGAATATATTTTTTCAATTATATTTATCTTTTGTGATTGATTGGTTGGTAGATATATTGAAATTTCATAGGAAATTTCCATAAATACATGCCCATGGTTATTAATTGGAAATATATGGCATGAGATCAAATGTGAGAATGAATATTTTTTGAAAGTTTTGACTTTTGGGCATGAAAAAGGTGAATTTAAATTTGGCAAACAATGTCTCACAAAATAATCTAGTCCAAGGTGGCTATTTTTTTGGATTGTGTAATGACAAATCCTAAGGTGGTTTGTAATGGTAGATTACTAATGGGTTGTACACTAAATGGGTCAAAATTCATGTTAGGACTAAGTATTTATGGTGTTTGTAAAAAATGGTATAAAAAAGGTGTAAATTCTAAAGTATGCACTTTTATCCCTTTAATTACAAAGAATATTATAGTTTGAATTACAAAAAATGTGATATTTTTAAATAGAATGTTTTAGTAATTTACACAATTTAATTTATTTTAATAATTTAACCATGCATGCATTGAAGAATAATAAATTGATGAAGAATGTTAATTAAAGAAGTATATATCAATGACTTTGAGTGTATTAAAAACATATTAGAAAACTTAAGAGATCATACTAAAACTAAATTTATATAAAGAAGCTATGTAAGAAAATCACAAAAAAGTGGACTTATAAAAATAGGACATAAATATACATGTTCAATAGGTATATAAATACATGATGAAATAATACATCTTTTAACCATATTTTAAAATTGTAAAATTTTATTTTGATGCAAAGAATAGACTCCTTAATAAAAAATCATATAAATTGACATTTAAGAAACCTTTTGTAAATTTGTTTCCAAATTTCTCTTTCATATACATTGTTATATTGGTCTACTATTTTTTAACTACTTATCTATTGAAAAGAATCTCTAAATTGATGAAATTTTACTATTTTTTTGTTATGTCAAGCCAAGTAAGGATATTAATTTAATGATTTACAATAGATAATTTTCCCATAAATTAGATTTTCACTCTTTTTTAAGCACTAAATCCAAATTTATTACTATTCATTTACCTTCTAAATCCTCCTAGAATGGGAGATAATTGAATGTGTGTGATGTCTAAAATGAATGAAAATGAATATTTTTATACCAATACATAATAAGTCACATAAACAAATACACATACACAAAAAAAAGATTTTAGGTGAGAAAGGCAAGGGTCAATAGGCTAATTTGAATTTAGGTGAGTTGAGTTCATATTTATGAGGATGACCCCATGATTGTGGAATTAACCTAGGATAAAATAGATGGAATGGATCATGTTAAACATAGAGTTTAGGAATCAAGGAATATATTATTATGGATAATTAAATGGATAGATCAAGTGTATGGGAAAATGTGTGCATATAAATCTCACTGATGTGACATTGTATTGGTGAAGAGAACGGTATTGCATCACTCGCAGTAAGTGCCCCCTGATTTCCACAATCTCTTCACAAGATGTATGAAATTTGTCACATCCCCGTCAAAGGACCATTCCATATGGGTGACGCCGGTGAATGAAGGAAATAAAATAAAACAAAGTAAAGTGAAATGAGGGCTTAAAAAAACATGAGGAGAGGACGACAGGAGTCAAGGCGCATTGATGAGGAGTGGGAATGGGTAAATCATGCAATTAATAAAGGATGGAACCCCTACTCAGCCCCATACTTTCATCCATATCTCCACGTGAACGAAGTGTAGTCAGGTCGTGGGAAGGATGGTGTGGCAAGGAAGATTGACCCACTACCCAACATAAAACGCAAGATTTTGGGTAATCGGGGGTATGTATATTTAATCAAGACATGGTAGCAAGTGGAGGAGGATGCTAGAAACTTCTAAAAAAAAATCCGCATCGTGCCCTATCGATGGTCATTCATGAGATTTAAAAAAAGGCACAGAGGAGTAAGAAGGGAGGAGCAGAGCGGAAGACCATAAGACGTGAGCAGCAGAGGCGGTGAGGAATGGCGCAGAGAAGTAAGAAATGAAAGGCAGAAAAAGACCCAGTCTTCTATTAACGACCTCATCAAAGAGGCATTATGAGCAAAAAAAAAAATGGAGAAAGAAGGCACCAAGAAAATTGTATAGGAGAGTGAGAGTGGAGGAGACAGATAAAGCTTAAAAGAAGGATTGAGAAACTTTCATGTAAATGCAAATGGCAACGAATCGAGTAGTAAGGAAAAATATGGAAGAAGAGAGAAATAGAGGGAAGACAAAGCAAGAGAATGCGTGGGTGAAGGACAACAAAGGAATGACACGGGGAAGGGAGAACAGGAGGCGAGGGAGAAGGATATTCACAAAGGGACCTGATGGAAGTGGAAAGTCTAAGAGATGCAACTGGCAGGAGTAAAGCCAAAATATACAACCCCTGCCATTGTTCTTCCTACGTATGCCAAAATGAGAGCTTGGGAACAAGGTTACAGATGTGTGTGCAGTCTTGGACAGAAAATAAGAAGAGTAGGGTGTAAGGAATGGTGGATGGTGTGGAGATAAAACCCATAGAACACGAGCAGTAGATGGGCGATGGAAGAAATTACAGAGGAAGGCACACATGAGAAGAGGGGTAGGAAGCCAATGTGAGGAGGAGAAATGAGAGCTTGGATTCACCAATACAAGGGCAGAGGCAACTATATATCATTTACAGATGAGTTATTTCTTTCTTCCTATGCTTAGTATTTTCTTAATACTATTTCCTTAATGCTTCTCACTGAAACTTCATACTTTGAAATAAAAGACATGTCAAATGCACCTAAGTTGAATTGTAAAATCTGGGTGTGTAAAAAGGCTAAAAAGATTATTGAGTAATCATCAATTAAATTTCTATTTTTTATGTTGGGAAAAAGTTGCTAATAAATTATTAAAGGATATATTATAACATTTATTTGGAATAGGTGGTTATTAACAATCAAGGATTTTAGTGGATATTCTATTCTTACAAGTGGCTGTGATCTTATTGTTGAACTTCAAATAATATGGTACCTTCTAGTAGTCAAAGAAATTGGTAATTATCCATTGTTGTAGTTAAAAATTATTAATTCAAGGAAATTCAGGAATGAGCAAAAGTTGATTAATCAATAAATTAAAAGTACATCTTCTTCTTATTATTACCAAGGGCAAGAATGATGCGAAATTTGGTAACCTTGTTCATATACATATAGCTCACAATATAAAATGATATTAGATAAAATAAAAACCATTCCTTATAAGTATTGGGAAAACCAAGATCTACTGGTATCTAATATCTTGTAGGGTGCCCTAGATCCCAAATGCTAGAATACTTGAGGTGTGAAGGTTGGGATTATTAAGAATTCATAAACAAGGAATTTTCTATAGCCTAGGGAGGATTAGTTAAGTATCCAGGTGGAAATTTCGCGTAGACAATGGTAGGAAACCAAATAGAATTCCACCATTGAGTTCATCAAACCACTATATTGAGACTCCAAGTGAACCAAAATGACAAGAAAGTCTAGGTTAAATATCAAGCGATAAGAACACCTTATTATATTATCCAAAAAAATATATATATATAATACACCTGATGCAAAATTTGGCATATAATCACCTAATGATGTATCTGATAAGGACTTCATTAATGAAACTAAAACTATACTTGTACCACATTAATTTATGATCAAATAGAAGGAAACTATCATTTATTTCAATGATATATGATATGAAGCTTGTTTAATAAGTCTAAGGTTAGTGGATGAGTTTTAAACCCGAGTTTCCTATAGTTGGTAATATATCATCAGACATAATATGATATGATCAAAATCATAGTATATCGGTATATGCAATGATTATGAGCCTTGGCTCGAGGCTATACAATATTGTAAGTAATGATGATTTCATATTAATGGTACTACAACTACGATTTACTAAACATATCCTTAATGGTGAATATTGTGGATTTTGGTGCACTAATGTTTGGTAATGATTGGTATGGACCCAACACTTGATGGCGAAGTTATTAACATTATATTATAATTGGCTAAGTTGATAACTTATACTTAATTAACAGTTATGGGTTAAGGTGAGATAATAGATCTCATACAAGAGGAGAGATTGAACTCCCTCTATCATCGTGGGGTGAACTATGATGCCTCTGATTCCCATGAGGGGGTACATAGGCAGGGTCATCATGAACCCTCGAGGCTTAGGTCGTAGGTCTAGGAATGACCCTAGTTGTATGAAATTAACACCTTTGAGTGTAAGAATATAAGTGTGACGTTGATTGTCGTTACCATGGTGAATGTTGAGTTATTGAAATTAACAATTCTCATCTATATGGAAAATGCTTGGTTAGTTAAGCTGGTAGAAGTTGCTAATTAAAAAAATAAAAATAAATAAATTGTTGTGCCCGAAGTAATTTCATTGTTTTTAAAATGATTATGTTGAGAAGAAGAAACAATTATTTATTTTAAAATGATATGCTCTGGATCATAGAAGTAAATGTTTATTATTATTTGAGAGCAATTAGGGAATTACATATCTGGTTAAATTTTATCCTTTGTCTGAAAGAGACATAATTTAATTAGTTTTATTGTAGAAATAAACTATTGAATTTTATTAAAGGAAGTGGATTTAGGGAATCCAAAGTAGATTTAGTTTCTATTAAATTGCTCTTTTAAATGTGATTTC
>VDFB02170627.1:0-39379 GCA_007258455.2 Sequoia sempervirens | reverse complement strand
TTGAATTTGATGAGAACATTATAAATAATTTTGAAGGCAAGAGGTCAACACAAACTATTCGGTTGTGGGCTAGAAGACTTTTCAACCAATATTTTAGTGATAATACATTGACTGAGCAATGCCAAATTTGTGTACAATTGCTAAAGATACAAAAGATGAGACCTTTGCTAGCCAAATTGAAGATTCGTGTGAACAAGAAGACCGGAAAAAATTCTATTATTGTCAAAAATATTTTTAATGCTGTCAAGTCTATTGGAAAAATTAACAAGGAAAAGGATAAAAGAGATGCTCGAAGAGTCATTACAACTGCCCTACTAAGCCATAAATTGAAAAAGGCTTGCTTTATGAGACAAAATTGTATTGATTTTGACATAAATCATAAAACTTTGGATAGAGCACTTGCAAGAAGAGAAAGAATAGATGATCCTCTTCAAAATGATATATGGCTTTTTCCAGGAGGCTTCCACATGTTGATAAGAAGCTAACCGATAATGTAAAGCATGTAATTCAACAATTTTGGCATGATAACTCTAGATTATCACCCAATGCAAAGGATGTTTTAAAGTTTAGACATGCACCTAATAGTACAAAGGAGGATCGAAAGATAATCAAAGAGTATCATTTTTATATGAGTTATGATAGATCTCACTCGTCTGAGTATGTCCAACATTGTTTCAAGAATTTTTTTGAGTTCTTGCAAGAGCATGATATAGCATTGGGCTGACATCTAATTTGGTCAGATAATTGCACAAGTCAATTCAAGAATGCTCGTATGTTTTATTGGTTGAGTAGAATGCATGTAGAGAGGGGTCTACCTCATATTTGGAGTTTTTTTTAAGCTGGACATGGGAAAGGGGAGCATGATGGAGCAGGTGCATGCGTAAAGAGAGCTCTAGTTAAGGAGCAATTGAAGATTTTAGGAGCAAAATTCAGTGATGCACGTTCTATAGTTGATTGGTGTAGTTCAACATTGTCACAGGGAGGAACACTTGATTCAACAATGTGTAGATTCTTTTGGTTCGTTGAGGAGGGTACAGTGGGAGGCAGATTGGATTGTCATACAATCAAAGATTCTTCAAAGATGCATTCATTTCAAAGCTCAAATGTAGGCACATGGACCATTTGGACATGAGATTTGGCTTGTTTTTGTCAGAGTTGTATTCAGTGCGAGTGGGATCAATGCGAGTCAAGTGAGTGGGTGGATGTTAAGGGTACCACAAGATCTAACTCCTTTATCTCAAACAATATCCATGACAAAATGACACAATGGAAAGTTCAATTGATTACAACTTGCTTTCAGATCTACTACAGTTAGGACATATTTTTGCAGTTGTTGCACCATAGTGGAATGAAGAGAGAACAGACTATTGGTTGGCTCGATGTGTATGGGTAAAACATAAGCTAACATTAACCGATGGAAAGACGATGGGTTTCATGTATCCTACAGGCCCGGGCTTGTGGTTGCAGAACCTGTTGTGAACATACATGATTAGAAAGAATGGTGGCATACCTACATTTGAAGACTACGGTGAAACACAAACCATTCTCATGTATTCACACCTTGTTATAGCAAACAAATGTTAATCCATAGCATCACGCTGCATCAAAGACAAAACAACTATGGACACTTAGTAATGTTGATCATGAAGCAATATTGATACCCTTAAGCAAAGAGATGACCCTTCAGGCACACTTGAATAGCATTTTCAAGAATGGAAGGTAGAATGCTTATGTTCATTATGATTAAGTTCATTAGTGTTCTTTATTTAATACTGATATTTTATATACTATTGCAATGTAGGTGTCTTTAATAGTGATATTTTGTATGAACTTTTGCGATATTTTTGGAAAGATTGATCATGGACCTACTGCAACAATAGCCAGCTCTGATCCTTTCGAAGAGGTATGTTTCTTTTATAGTTTGCATCACCAACTCATCATCATTCAAGTTGTTTAGATTAATATAGATATGTTAGTATAAGCATCTTTTCTATTGTGACAATATAGATTTCTCATTTTCCCACTTTTGCGATATTCCTGGCATGATTGATCATGGACCTGTTGCAACAATAGCCAGCTCTGATCCTTTCGAAGAGGTATGCATCTTTCATAGTTTGCATCACCAACTCATCATCATTCAAGTTGTTTAGATTAATATAGATATGTTAGTCTAAGCATCTTTTCTAATGTGACAATATAGATTTCTCATTTTCCCACTTTTGTGATATTCCTAGCATGATTGATCATGGACCTGTTGCAACAATAGCCAACTTTGATCCTTTCAAAGAGGTATGTGTATTTTATAGTTTGCATCACCAACTCATCATCATTCAAGTTGTTTAGATTAATATCTAGATATGTTAGTCTAAGCATCTTTTCTATTGTGACAATATAGATTTCTCATTTTCCCACTTTTGCAATATTCCTAGCATGATTGATCATGGACCTGTTGCAACAATAGTGAGCTATGATCCTTTCGAAGAGGTATGCGTCTTTTATAGTTTGCATCACCAAATAATCATCATTTAGGTTGTTTAGATTAATATAGATATGTTAGTCTAAGCATCTTTTCTATTGTGACAATATAGATTTCTCATTTTCCCACTTTTGCAATATTCCTGGCATGATTGATCATGGCCCTGCTACAAAAATAGCCAGCTCTGATCCTTTTGAAGAGGTATGCAACATATTAAAACAATATAGATTGGTTATTCTAAGCTACCTTGATGGTTTATACAGGTGCTTGTCAGTCCATAACGTGAACATACTACTATTGTTGAAGACTGTGCCCTGAATGCCTCTAATAGGAAAATTTTGTAAAATTTGAATTCTTAAATTGGAAACAATGTAAAATGGTCATAATTGTGTATGGGAATAATCTATACCCAGTGATGTTTTTTGAAATATGGGTCAAATTCCTGGCATTGTATAAAGGGTATGTTTAAAATGTAAAGGGATCTATATTTTGGAAACTCATAGGTTTTGTAAAGGGATCTATTTTTGTACTTAATCGAGCTACAATCGAAGGTTTTCTTCCTGGTTCTTTCCTATCGATATGCTCATTTGAACCAGGTTTTGTTATGGTGAAAGTTTTATTAGAGAATACATAATCATGTTTTCTTAAAGAAGAAGTATTAATAGGTATTAATTTTGAAGTAAATTTAATCTATATGCAAAGAATTTGTAAATCAATATGTGTGTAATTGTAATAGTAAAATTTGTGCATACCATGTCATTTCCCACACAATTTTGTGTCTATTTTGAAGAAATGTCTTGATACATGTATGTAGTGACTCAACATCTAAATTCAAGCTCATCTCTCTAGCCTTTTATCAATTTGCATACTTAAATCACTATACAATTAGCCCTATCCTATTCTTATTCACACACATCTATACATTTACCTTATTTTCCCATTTATCACATTCACCAATGGGTATGCCCTCATTTATCCATTAGCCACCTGGAATTGATTGTTAGCCACTTAGATTTAACTATTAACCCATTCTAGGACACTTCTTCAATTGCAAGGGTGACCTCATGGTCACAAACCTATTCCCTTTCATTTTAAAATTCAAAATTCAAACTTTTGGCTAAGTGGCGTCATTCACCCACTTTGAGTTGACTAAACACATGTTTGGCATAATTTGATGATATATGCTAGCATTAATAACATACAATATATTCATTATAATCATGAAAACATTCATTTATCTTATAGCATTGGAGCAATTAATAGTGAGACATTTTGATTCAATGCAATAAAAATGAGTAACAAATTTGAACATCTAGAGTGCTTGCCAACTATTTTTAATCTTGTTTCACTTTTTGGGGATTGATCTAGGAGAACTTGCCTCCCCATGAGAAATCAACAACCCTTATGATATTTCTAAATACCACCAAGTCCCTAGATATTCAAGAGTAGATCAAAGATAAACATTCATACCCTTATCAACCCTTAATTATCAAATACCCCTATCAACCCTTAATTATGTTAGGTTGATTGTGTTTGATTGATTGCATTTACTTAATTATCCTAGGTTAACTTCATAAATAAACTTTTTTTTTCTTTATATTTTGTTGAGCCCAACCAATCCTACACTTGATCCAACCTTCTTTTTAGGGTTTTACATTATTAAGGTTTTCAAATCTATAGTTTTCTAAGTTTACATTCTATTTTCAAATTTGAACTTTCTTATACATCCTTGTACGTCATTGATACATTTTTCTATTAGGTTTTGCATTTTTTATGTTAAGATATAGTAAATTATATTCACTTGCAATTTGATGTGTAAATCTCTTGTATTGTTAGAATGAGTACTTGAATGATCATGAGGTGTTGACCATCGTTTCCATCAATGAAATTGACCATCTCTCACATGTAATGCTTGGGAGTTACATTGGGAGAAGTGGATCATCTTTCCATAATGTTATGGGTTCCTACTTAGTTGATATGTTCATAGTGGAGGGCTAGTTTTGGGAATTTGTGCTCTCGATGAGTTATTGGTCAAATACATTATCTATTCATGGATTCTATCTTGAGTGCTATCATAATTACACGTTGGGGTGGTTCGTGGTTTTAAACTATCAAGAATGGTTTTGGTGGCAATTAGTTTGGGGAAACCACTTACATGGTTTTATCTTCCCATTGCTTTGTAAATTGGAGGAATTATATGGAGGTTTCATGGGTTATGCAGGTGTACTTAAGGCCTTCAAGGGCTCAAGATAGGTTTGGTTGAAGGAGTTTTTTTCTTTGAATCAATAAAGTTTCGATTGCTCAGTTCATATTTTACTGTTTTTCTTGTGTTTTTTGCCTATGCACAAGCCATTCAAGCATTTTTTCTATAAAAAATTTATGTAGAAATGTTATTACATGTCTTGACATTATTTCAAGAGTGGAAGGTGTGGAGAATTGGATTTTGAAATAAAATGAAGAGTTAAAGGTCTAAAAATGGTGTTTTTTCACTTGAAAATAGAGTTTTTACCCTAGGGTTTGCAAAAATCTCTGAGATACCAAAAGTTTCTTTGTTTTCTAAGCATATTGGGGCCTAAATAAAGGTGTCTAAGGTGGTGGCAGAGTTTGAAAGGTTGTGGAAGTGCTACATCTAATAAACCCTCAAGAATTACACTAAAAGCAAGGGTTTTTTGATTTGACGGTTACAAGTCCATACAAATGGAATCCAATTGTAGAATCTTTGTTTTCTTGGAAATTTATTTGTTGTCCCAAGGTTTCAGGGGTATGTGTGGTGTTTGAAGGTATGTTGCTTGGCATTTTTGGGCTAATTGAGTAACCTGTTGAAGGGTGAATGTATAGGAAGTCAACGCTGGTCCAAAGGAGTCTATGTTGTTTCTCATATATGTTGTGTAACTTGGATATGGGTGTTTGAATCAGTCATGTGTTTGTCTAGTGTTTTGGAAGATTGTGGAGTAATTGGACAAAAACTAGTTTCTCACTATTACAAGGGTTTAAGGGGGTTAAAGAAGGAAATGTGTATTTAGTTGCTTGTCAAGTTTTAAGGGAGTTTTGGACTATCCAAAGAGGTCAGAATAATCTTGTTAGATGCCTCAAATAGGTAGGTTGCAAAGAATTTGTGATTGTGCCCTTGTGTTTGCATCAATTTTTCACCTAATTTCAGTCAGTCCAATATAGCTCGGAGTGATTCGGCATATTTGGGTGCAAGAGAGGACCATCCCTAGCGTAAGCATACCCATACAGATGTGTTGGAATAGTCCATTTGGTCGTACGAGTTGCGGAATGAAAGTTGCACCACTTTACAACTTTACACTTCTTGCATCTGGCAATTTTTCCCTCCACTGAAAGGTCATCACCACAGGAAAACACCTTCGAGATAGCAAAAACTGAGAGAGGTTTTTGTCGATGGTCCCAACATGATCCCATATCCTCAGATGAATATTTTGTAAGCATCACAGTCTTTGAGAAATAGTCCTTCAAAGATTGCTGCCTTTTAGCACTTTGGACTCTTAAGGGAAATCGTCAGTCCAATGTAGCTCAGAGTGATTCGGCATATTTGGGTGCAAGAGAGGACCATCTCTAGCATAGAAGTACTCATCTAGACATGTTGGAACAATCCGTTTGGTCGTACGAGTTGTGGAATGAAAGTTGCACCACTTTGCAACTTTGCATCTGACAACTTTTCCCTCCACTGAAAAGTAATCACCACAGGAAAACGCCTCCAAGATAGAAAAAACCAAGAGAGGTTTTTGTAGATGGTCACAACACGATCCCATATCCTCAGACAGAGAGTCTGTAAGCATCACAGTCTCTGAAAAATATCCCTTCAAAGATTGCTGCCTTTTAGCACTTTGGACTCTTAAGGGAAATTGCCGGTCCAATGTAGCTTGGAGTGATTCGGCATATTTGGGTGCAAGAGAGGACCATCCCTAGCATAAACATACCCATACATATGTGTTTGAATAGTCTGTTTGGTCGTACGAGTTGCGGAATGAAAGTTGCACCACTTTGCAACTTTACACTGCTTGCATCTGGCAACTTTTCCCTCCACTGAAAAGTCATCACCACAAGAAAACGCTTTTGAGATAGCAAAAACCAAGAGAATTTTTTGTAGATGGTCACAACACGATCCGATATCCTTGGACGGAGAGTCTATACACATCACAGTCTCTGAGAAAAATAGACCTTCAAAGATTGATGCCTTTTAGCACTTTAGACTCTTAAGGGAAATCGTCGGTCCAATGTAGCTCAGAGTGATTTGGAATATTTGAGTGAAAGAGAGGACCATCGCTAGCGTAAACATACCCATCCGGACGTGTTGGAATAGTATGTTTGGTCGTATGAGTTGTGGAATGAAAGTTGCACCACTTTGCAACTTTACACTACTTGCATCTGGCAACTTTTCTCTCCACTAAAAAGTCATCACCATAGGAAAACGCCTTCGAGATAGCAAAAACTAATTTGACGTATTTGGGTCCAAGAAGAAGTGGGACCTCTCCCAAGTCCAATGCTTTCGTTGTGAAAATTTTTGTCACTATGCAAAGGATTTCCCAACCAGGCCTAATCAACATGCTTCATTTGCGGATATGAATAAGTTCTCTCCTCAAAAGTATTCTAAGGAATTTCTACTCTAAGTCATGGGCCTGTGTTCAAGCCGTGAAAGTTGTGTGTTGTTCTATGCTCAAGAGCAATGTATCTTGCATCCATCATAATATTTAAAGAGATAAGTATTCTTTTTTTGTTAAGTTATATCTTTTATTTGGATCTTGTAATGAGTAAAGAGAGATAGTGGTTTCTCCTAAATTGTGTTCACTAGTGTAAGATCCTTTGAAGACTTCATTTATTGCTAGTCTTTTCATGTTGGTTATGAAGATTTTTGAGTGTGAATCTAAAATAAAAAGAGAATTGAAAGTTCGATGGTGATTGGTCACATCGATATCATTCTCTAATGCATGATCTGTGATAGAGCCTTGAACTCTTGGAGAGAGTTGGTTCTACATGCTAACCACATAATGCATTCAAGAAATCTGTAGTTGTGCAGATTGTTTTTTGTTGTGCTAAGTTTGGCACTCTCAAGAGGAGTAAAAGATGGAAGAAAGAGTTATATCAAAATTATATAAAGATAAGTTTATTTAGCCCTTCATTCTGATCTTTTGATATATTTCTTTTTAGGCTGATTTATTTATTCATGTTTTAATATTATTCATAAACTCTTATGTGTTCATGCTATAACCTGAGATAGTAAACCTTGTATGATTCTAGTCTTGATATTTCTTTGGATAGTTATAGATTGTTAGTAATCTCTCTCTAAAATGCTTTGTGAACAACTAGAAGCAGGAAGGTGATGAGAGATTACTTAGCAATGAAAAGATTGAGGCATCTTATGAGGAAGTCATGCCAACCAAAGAAATGATCAAGCGTGAAGTCACAACTTGCAGCCATGGAACTAAGCTGGTGGTTAGAGGGAGTTCACTTCCAGAAGTCTTTTTTGCAATCTCTGAGGCAGGGATCAAGAGGGAGTTCTGTGACTCATTGAGAAGAAGTGAAGATTATTGTATTGCAAGGCTAGGTGCTAAATCCTTAAAGGATCCCTTCAGCTGCTGAGATTAGAATTGCTCAAAGACTGTCATCTGGATTTGATATTGGTAGCTCCACAAACCTATTCAGAATAGAGTGATTTTCTATGAGGTCGAGGAGGTCTACCTTGAACTCTCTACAGTACCAAAGGTGTGCATTGGAAAACATTTATCTAAGGAAAGCATTGCAGGCAATCTTAGACGATGAGGTCAGAAGGTTGATGCAAGTACTTAAAGATTCAGAGGGAGCCTATTGAACCTAAAGAAGATGGTTGTGTTGCTGACCAGAAGAGCACCTCTGGATGTTGTTTCAGTTGAGGTCTGTGATGACTTCCTGGTGTAGCAGGAAGCAGTCTTCAGTGGCACTGAGTACAACAAAGGTCGAGTTTATTGCAGCTTGTGTGGCAGCTCAAGAAGTAGTGTGGCTTCGTAAGCTCTTGTAGGATTGTCTGGACAATCAATGGATCCTACTATCATTCATTGTGATAATCAGTATCAGTGATCCTTGATAATGAGTTCTTCTTTGAGAGAAGTTCGAGGTGAAATCCCTTGATAATGAGTTCTTCTTTGAGAGAAGTTTGAGGTGAAATCCCTTGATAATGAGTTCTTCTTTGAGAGAAGTTCGAGGTGAAATCCCTTGGTAATGATTTCTTCTCTGTGAGAGAAGTTCGAGGTGAAATCCCTTGTTAATGCATTTTCCTCTGAGACAGAGGAATTTGAGGTGCAAGCCCTTGTTAATGCATTTCTCTTTGAGATTTGAGGTGAAAGCCCTTGTTTCCACCCTCTGAGAGAGTCATGGTAGATTTCATGTGTGTGACTCCATGACATATTTTGTACTTGTGTTTCACCCTCTAGGATAGCCATGGTGAAATTCATGTTGAGGTGACAACATCACACCAGTGATGAACACTTGTACACACCATAGTATGGTTGTAACCATTATGGTTGATATCGTGTTGAGGCGATATCTAATATCACAATGAGATGATATTCTTCTTTTCCCTTATGGTTGTAGCCATAGTACTAGGCATCATGATGAGGTGATTTTCCTTGTGCAGCTGGAAGTATCCTCCCTAGTTGAGAGGGAGTGTTGATGATTATTGTAGCATCAGTCATATCCTTTCAGCAATCTCCTCTACATAAGAATAAATTAAATATAGACAAAGCTATTTAATATATATATATATATATATATCGAATTGTGATTAATGCTAATTCATCAAGAGATACGAGTTAATGAAGAGGTGCATTTATGAAAAGGCCGACATGCTTGAGTCATGATTTATGTCAAATAATATTTATTATTTTATGAAGGCCAACTTCTATCTTGGAGGTGCAATCTTTGAGGACGCACATTCTTTTTGGAGGCCAACCTATATTGTGAAGAGTCACATCTCTCTCAGCTTGTATATATATTAGATACATTTCATTGTTTTGAGACATACATTTTCATACATTCCATTTAATATCAAGTGCGATTTAGTGAGAAACTCTTCAAGTGCAGATCGATTTATTGTGAGAAGGCTGAGGATTATCATTTTATAATTACATCATTGTATTGTTGTGTTGGCATTAGTCTGTGGTGCATATTATTAGGCCTCATTATCGGCCTTCATTGTAAAGGAGTTTCTATTGTGATTCAATAATATAAGTGATATTATTGGCTGGTTTTTTCTCCCTCAAGAGGGTTTTCCTAGGGTATCTATTGTGTTATTGTGTTTGATTTAGAATTAATTTTTTTTGCATTAAATCTGATCATAAAACTAACACAAGTAAATCGCTGCATAGCGTGTGGAATGAGGGGGCAGCAGGCCTGAGACCCCTTTAAAGTTTGTTTGAGTGCTTTCTTTTCATTTTTTGTGAGTTTTGTGCCAAGTTTCCTCAAAGAAATGTGGTCTCATAGAATTCCATGACAAGCTAATGCAATTGATAGCTGCTCCTAGTTATTAGTTATGTAATGTGAAGTAATTGCATAACTGCTTAGGTTGACTTTGTAAAAACTATATTGTTATTGAAATTTTTTCATCTATCAGCATCTAGTTGTTACTTATGCAATGTGAAGTAATGCTTTGAGTTTGAAAGATGTGCAATGCAATGTAAACAATATGAATATAAACTACATAATATTTAACCATTCTTTTTATGCTATTGTACATTGATATTTAACCATTGCTCACTTGATTAAATTTTCAAAGAGTTTAATCATGCACATGAGGAGGAAATTAAATTTTGATTGTCAACTTCTATATATATCAAATTATCCAATAATCAAGTGTATGTCCATATACAAAAATGGCAGATCAACGCCAACTCAAACAAAGTTTTACAATATGTGGCATATGCCATCTCGGTATCTATTCAAAATTTACATGCCAAAATGTCTATCTCATCCTAAACTACTGGTGGATCATCAAAATGGAGCCTCTTTGAAGCACTCATTGACTCTGAAGGTAGCTGCACAAGAAAAATTCAAGCCACAATTGAGATTAGTTATACTATATAATTTAAAATTGAATAATTAACATAAAAATCAATACACATTGAATTATAATTGAACTCTAAAATTGAAATCTTGATTGCCTGAAATATACGTCTCTTTGAAGGGTTAGGAGTCCTAGAATATACCCCTCTCAAAGAACTAACCAAACCAACTTTTGTAATGCCAATCTATATATGTGAACAAAAACATGAAATTGATCCAAGTTAGCATAGAATTGTTAGTAATAAGAACATATTTACCAAGCACGAAATAAAATAAACACATACCTCTTTAGGCTGATCTTTTTATGTATCTCCTTTAGGTGTTTCAACACCTCCTCCTTTAGGTGTTTCAACACCTCCTCCTTGAGGTGTTTGAATACCTACTCCTTCAGGTGTTGTGGCAATTATCAACAATGATGTATAGCTCACAACTGCGTGTACATAAAAATGACAAGTACATATGAAACTACGAATCTATGTCAATGTATCCATAATCAATAAAATATCTTATAAATCTTAATTCAATCAAATTTGAGTTCAATTACCTTTCCCTTATCTAACATTATGCGTCCATAGTCTGGAGAGTGCCGCACCTCGCTCATACTAGGTGTTTCCTACAAGCAGAGAATAAGATAAACATATAAGTTAATATATAATTTCATTAATGACAATTCAAATGACAAGAAAGTATACAGTAAAAAAATGTAAATGAGTGAGTGCGAAAATACATACTTTGTGCATCTTGAGGCCAAATGAAATGGCCCTAAGGGTGCTATCAGTCACCCGTGTGAGCTCCTCCTCAGACATTAACTGTTAAATAGACCGTGTAAATAAATATTAGTACTTGATACTATCTCTTATTAATATTCATTAAAAAAAAAATGCAAGTTATGAATTTACACCTTAAATGTTACCTGTGTAACTACTCCAATGTCCACCTCTCTAGTAGGAGAGGACTCTATAGGGTGTGCTCCACTCCCCTGTGTGTGATCTGCTATAATCTCCACATCCTGGATGTCATAATCAGAAGTGTCTAATGGCTGCTCAGGGGGCTATACAATAGGACCCAAGCATATCTGCTGGCACGTATTGCAAATATGTGGCACGCAAATATGTGGACCTAAGGAGGATGATGCAACAACACTAGATCCATCACCAAGATCACCAGATTGTGGCTGAGCTACTGAAGAAGCATGGGAAATGAAAAGACCACTCAAAGAGTGAATGGCCTAGATAGTTTGTGTGGCTGCATCCTACGTAATATCTGGATGTTGTACTGGAGGTGGCAGAGGAAGGGGAGGACGTGGAAAATGTGGGAACTTGTCTACTCTAGTTGCCCCTGGCCTATCCTGGGGCATACCTCCACCAAACCCTGGAAGGGTTTAATGTCAAAGTAATTGACATGATGCCCTAACAAAAACTCAGCATATAATTTTTTAATAAAGTAAAAAGGTACATCAAGATTATTGTTGGGTGGTTTATCAAAAACCATACACCAACGATCCCAAAAGTTATCTACTATGCCCCTATGCATGCACCATTTTATAGAAAGTTTTGGTTTGTTAACATTGACTGGCAAACCAATACCGGGGTTAATAAATAAAGAGGCTATTTGGGCTTTTGTTATTTGGAGATCTTTCACATCATCATAAGACAATACACATGCATATTATTGCCTCATGGTTTCTCACCACAAATAAAATGCATTATGTTGGGTGGAGAGGGTTTCTACATTTGTAATTATTCCTGTCAATGTGGTTGACATATGAGATAATCAAGGGATTTTCTTATAAACATCACAAATGCCCTTCAATTGCTCCAATTTTTTATTAATTAAGTCTTCAATTGATGACTACGGAGGTGGTGGAGCATTTGGAATTTATGCATTTTGATTCTCAGCTGGTGGATTTTCATTCTCAACTGGTGGAATTTGTGCATTCTCATTCTCGGCAGCCATAATGCCTGATTAAAGTTAAAAAATAATTAATCTAATTAAAATTAGACAATATAAATGAAACACTATTTTTAAATCAAAATCCATTAAAAACATTCATTTTTTTTATCAAAATTCATTCTAAAATCAATTGTTTCATAAAAATTCAATCAAAAACCCTATTTTGAAAAAAAATTCACAAAAAACATTCATTTTTTATCAAAATCCATTCTAAATTCAATTTTTTCATAAAAATTCAATCAAAACCCTATTTTGAAAAAAAATCCACAAAAACATTCATTTTTTTTTATCAAAATCCATTCTAAACTCAATTTTTTCATAAAAATTCAATCAAAAACCCTATTTTTTAAAAATCCACAAAAAACCATATGAAATTATTCAAATCTAAATCAAAATTGAATCAAATCAAATAAAAATAAAAAAACTTACCTTTCCAAATTGGATTTTTCCCAAATCAGATATCCGTTACAAGAAGAAGCAATTCACTATGCGCCCACGAGTTCTTCATTGTCAAATAACTTTAAAATAGCGATTGACTTTTTTTATATATGCTTTTTGCAAATCGGATATCCGATTTGTAAAACTAGGTTTGGTGTTTGGTATGGTGACACTTGAGCCTAAAAAAAATCATGTTCTTTTCACATTTTTCGGTCAATGAAAGACGTTTTTTTTCCTCTTTGCCACTTTTTGGCCCACCATGATCCTGCACATACCCACTTATCTCATTGCAAAATATCTGTGAAGAGAAATTGAAGTGTGGTGTTGGTATACACAACCTCTTGGCTATAAATCTAGCTCTAGGGGCCAAATTAGTGTGGCATATGTACTCCAAGCCACAAGAAAAGTGGTGTAGGGTCATACAAGAAAAGTATTTGGATATGGAAAATCCAAAAAGAATTTTCACAATTTTAAATCCACCACAAGGTTCTATGATGTGGAATTTTTTGATTACTTATAGAAAGGTAAACACCCCTTACCTGATGTGGGAAGTTCATGATGGCCAACAAGAAATTTTTTGGAAGGATTCATGGAGTGAACATGCACCTCTAAAAATAGTTCAAAATCTTCAAAACATACAAGATTTCCTTAGTTCAAATTGGGGGGAAAAAGTCAAAGATTATTTTCAAAAAATAAATGAATGCACAGGGAAAGTTATTTGGAAAGATTTGTCTTCCATCTCATTCCCAAATGATCAAAAAGAAGATTTAAGGGGAAAATTAAGTGAAAGACATGTATATGCATTAGATGAAGAGGATAGAATGTTGTGGGAACAATCCAAATCAGGAATTTACATAGTTAAAATGGAATACAAGGCAATAATGAGTAAGGGAAAGTGAAGTAAGCCTCAAAGAGATTTGTCCTTCTATTGTAATTCAATAGTGCTACCTAAGGCATGGTGTTTTTCCTAGTTGGCTATAAAAATAAATATTTTGACAAGCAATAGGCTAGCCAAGCTTGGGATTGCAGCCCAATTCAATATTGTGTTGTGTGAAGATGCGATGGAGGAGGTAAACCACTTATTCATTCACTATCCTTTTGCATACGCATGTTGGTTTTTCATTAGAAACAAATTAAACTGGTATTCACTGTTGCCAAATAATTTATGGGAATTATTTTCAAGTTGGCCTATCCTGTATAAGTCATTGATGTTTGCATGCATTTAGAAAGTGGTCCCTTCAGTAGTCTTGTGTCCAACATTCAACAGTAAAGAAATAGAAGGATTTTTAGGCATGAAAAAATGAAGGTGGATCAGGCCTTAAGTAAGCTAGAATCTTCAATATCTGAAATTACAAATGCATATGTTCATAAGGAAAAAATATTGGCTCACTATTCATAGAATGGGATTCAAAATTAATGCAGAAATGGAACAATATTGTGCTTCCTTTCAAAGGAAGTTTACACCACAATCCAAAGTAGAAGATTGATAGAAGTAAAATAGCATGGATACCTCCTCCATCAGATTTTTACAAGTTGAATTTTGATGGTGCTTTGCGTGGAAATCTAGGGATCTTAGGGGCAGGTGTGGTAATAAGGGATCATAGAGGGTCTATCATTTCGGCCAAATTAATACATCTTCCAAAAGGAACCAAGAACCTTGTCGAATCTCAAGCTTTATTGCATGGACTGCAATTGGAAATGCTTTTGAAGATCACAAACTTGTAGTTTGAAGGAGATTCTTTAATCATTATTCATGCCTGTAAAGAGAGAAAGGTGTATAGATGGAAAATTAAATATGTACTTGAGCAAGCATGGAAGTTAATTGACAAGCTAAGATTTTGTCAATTAAAATGTACATACAAGGAGGGTAATCAATTGGTGGATATGTTAGTAAACTTGGGTTGTGACCAAGCACATGATGAGATATTGTATGATAATAATACAAGTAACATCATGCAAGATTTAAAAGATATTATGAAAAAGGAAAGGATACTGTAATTTGATACTTGCCACAGTGGAAAGGATAGTCTCACTAGTCATTAGCTATGTTTTATGTGAAGGAGCCAGAAAAGTACTATGACCACAATAAGCATAAGGTTTCATTTATAACACTATAGGTTGATTATGCTTCAAATATCTATCAAATTTTTATTTCTGCACCCAAAAAAATGGAAGTCTATGTGAAATCATTAATTAGCATATGCATTGGGAATAAGATCCAGATCACACAAGCATTTGAAATCACAAGTGTTATCATCTAATTACCAAAGATATTTTGTAAAGGATGTATTTTATTAACTAACAAGTTTCGGCTTTTGCAAGAAACATTATTTATGAAAAAAAAAACCTAACTATATCATCATTACGGTGATAAGTTTAAGGCAATAATTGGCACATCTAGGCATGCTAACCGCATCATTGGTACTTTTGATTTAACATGAGGTGGATTTCAAGGAAAAAATGATAATTTTATCTTCTTTTTTTCATTTTCCTCATCTATTAAATAAGATGTGAGATTGATTTGATGCTCATTCCTTCTTAACTTGCAATGATGTTGATAAAATGGTGGCCATTTTACAAGAAATTAGAGTGGACAGTTTTTTTCATAATCTTCACTTCCTAGTGTGGACGAGTTACAATCTAGGTGTTGGATAGCTAATTTTAATCTGGGATTATAATTAAATATTGTATCAGCCTTCCTCTGGTAAGCTTTAACCTAAATTTCATGTATGGTTTGGCTTCTTCATGGGTATGGTTTAAGCTCTTACATTGGTGAATACTTTTGGGTTTCTTTCTCGCCTTAGGTTATCAAACAGTGGGTTTGTACTGGTTCAAAGTTGAAGTCCATTTTACCCAACATGTTCTAGGTTGTGGTCTTTATGAAGAAACTTTTCATAGGTTTAGAGTACTCGTGGGTTTCTTTTAGTGCTACTGTGTGTTCTCCTCTAGGTTCTTAGTCTCTAGTGTCATTCCTTGTGGTTTCAATTATGTGTTGACTGGTCATTTCTTGTGCGAATCTAAGTGCATTCCATTTTGAATTCACACCATGGAATATAGTCCTAGAAATTATAGGGTGTTGTTCCCAGTCTTTCCATGGGAGAGACCATTTTTAGAGTGTCTCAAAAAAGAGTAGTTGTCACATGTTTTCAAGGTTGAATGCTCATTACTTCTAAAATGCATGAAGACTATAATAGGTGATGCTTAATCTTTAATCCCAAGGCTCAAAGGATAATCTTTCTATCTAACTTGGTGTTGGCCTCCTACAATGATTTGATAACTCATCCCTTACAACCATGATTTAGAGATTAGACATCTAACATGAATAGCTACTTCAATCATCATGAAGGTGCATTTAAATTGTCAACCCAGGGACGTGAACTTGAAATAGGCCAGCACAGTATGTGCACTAGGAACTCTTAAGTAGCCATTTCTATTCTACAGCTAAGAAACACAAAATACTAGAAGTAAATTGCTTGAAAAGGAATGAAACAAATGTTGAACATCAATCAATGACTATGATAAGCTGAAATGCATAATAGGAATAAAAGATCTAAGCAACAAACAAGAAACTACTATGTCTAATTTGGCTATAGGAATAGACACAAAATGAACTTCTAGTGGCTATAGGAATAGTTGATGCCATATTTCTAACTAAGTAATGAGTATAAAGTAATACTAAACTAGTGCTAATGGATTACTCACCAAGTGGGCCCCCTTGGATAAGTATCCTCTAAAACTAAAGAGAACTTAGATGCTCAAACTCAGAACTATATTTTATTCACTGTAAATCATGCGTATAAAAGAGTAATGTATTACTAAAACTAGAGTACAATATCAAATCATGCAACCTCTTCCTCTACTATCATATGACTTCTATCTAGAAGGAAGGAGCACCAAATTATCATTTATGCTAACAACTAAATAAGGCAGTCAACTCCACAACTGGGAGGAGGCCAATTAGGGAAAACAGGGAAAGTGGAGCAATAGCGGTTATTAATTGCATGGAATTTGGTCAGACATGCAAGTCAGACACAGACTCGGCACATCAGTAATGCTTGTGCATGCTCGATCATTAAAGTCCACTACAACAAGGTAGTTACACTTGGCTACATGAAGAATCTTCTACCGTCAGCCTTCTTTGACTTGGAGTGATTCCTTTGCTAGACGTTATGGTGCATGCCTAGCTGGCGGTGTCCTCCTTAACTTAGCATAGTAAATCTGCATGGCAAGGTCAGGACGCATAATAACTACACATCTATAACCACCTTAAGAAACATTTAATAACCACAAGAAAAATCAATATAGATCATTCACATATTATGCCAAATGTCATTAAAACTTGCAGGGATAAGATTAAGTCTAATTTCAATGGTTTGAGAGAAGCATTATGCAAATACCAACATTTAACATTAAATTCAATGACATATACCAACAAATAGACTATAGATTCTACCCAAAATTGGACCAAAAACTAGGCTCACCACTCCCCCCAACCTAACGTTTTGATGGTCCTCCAGCAGGGAAAGAGTTATTCTTCTGATTGGTCAAAGCTCTAAAATTTGCAACTGAGAATTGTCCAACATCAGTGGTTGCGGTGCATGAATTAGGTTCCCAATAGAATCCTCCTAATCTGTCAAATCTGCTCCATCTCTGCTGTTTTGCAGCAATGCCATGCTAGTAGAATCTGAAGTTTGGCATAGGCCACATGAGAATGGGTGGCTGGAAAGTTAGGGGAAGCCAAAATTGTCCCTTCATTCTCCCAATCTAAATGTAACTATCAATTATTTTTAGTGTTGCAGCATAATTGTGAATAGAATGGGAATCAACCTGTTTCAATTCATCAATTAGACTACTCCATCTCTGTGATAGGTATTTTCTCAAAGTTTCTTCCTTTGTTGTTGTCTTTACCTCATATTCATTTTAAATTGCCTCAATCCAAGGCATAATCATGTTGCCATAACTAGGTCTAAGCATCATTCTATGTCATTCTTTGTAAATATCCCTTGGGTTGCTTGACTCAACCCTAATAGGTAGAGGGATATTAGACTCTAATTACTTATAAGCTCCATGTTGTTGTCCCCAACTAATCTCATTTTGTACCCAAGACATAAATGCCCTTAATTGGACATCCCCAACATACAACAATGGATTCCAATCATGGTCTTGAGTTACATCATAATTGTGCAAATAAAATTCACCTAGTAAATTCTTCATTTCAGAGGAGGCAATCCTATAAGCATTGAAAAACTCAACAAGGGTGTCAATAGACGGATTCAAACCCGAGGCAATCCTTGATAGCTTAAAAGAGAGGTATTTCTCTTTTAGGTGCAAAGCATTGACCCTAGGAGGGGTCCTACATTCCAAAATTTATGGTGCCAAAGTTGCCATATCATCCACCCTCTGCTTCAGGGTGGCAATTTTTGCATCCTTATCTTCAATTTCCTCATCCCTCTTTTGAATTTCCTTCTTTAATTTCCATTTTTCCTTTTTCCATTCTTCCTCCCTTCTTTGCATTTCTTTCCATAAATTTACAATTGCTTCATGTACTATAAAATTAGGAGGATTATGAATTCCTACCAGTCTTTTTGTTGATGGCGGCTCTTCATATGGCACTATTAGCATGGGCTCAGGCTATCCAGTTGTTTTTGGCTACAAGGGTATTGTTTCTTCTTTCGCCTCTTGTTGCAGGGACTCTTGTTCTTATTATGGTTGTAGGAACTCCTACTCTGGTTCGGGCTATCGCTGTAGGACTTCTTGCTCATGTTGCAGGAAGTCCTGACTTTCCTCAAACTCTTTTGCAATATTAGCAAGATCAGCCAGTGTTATATTCTTTGCTCTCTTAAATATCTCTTCTTCTTTGAAATTTTCCTACCCCATTGGAACTTTAGGGTCCTCCTGTGATGTCTTACCAATCTTAGGGCTTTCCTACTGAGGCGTACCAAATGCAACGTAGCTGGTCTTGATTTCCTAGGAGGACTCTCACATTTTTATTTGGTTGCAGGATGAATAATATCAACCTTCCTCTTCTTAGAACTTGGCACTTTTCTTTCTATCGGTTTCTTTCTGGCCTTTCCTTTTCTTGTTTCCATTTCTCTCTTTTGTGCCCTAGTTGTCATCAGGGTACCAAGTGGAACATCATCATTAGAATCTGAGGAAGAGCTTTCTTTTTTTGAGTGCTCTCTTTCAAAAGAACTAATTTCTATGGTTTCTTCTGCTACAGGAGGATTCACACTAGAGCCAACACCAGAGGTTGAAGCGTCAAGAGTAGCTTTTGCTGCGCTCAATCTCTTATTAGACCTATGGGGCTGAGGTAAAACCCTAGGTTGCAACTGCTTAGGTCTTATTTGATCAACATTTATAAATTCATCCCAAGTCATTCCCTCATGCAAAGACTTTTCAACTAGCAATTTAATCAGGAAATGGTGGGAAACAAAATTATCCCTACCTTTTTGGGTTTTGGCCACCATGATTGAGAGAAGATTATAGAGCATGTTAGGCACATGCATCCTCCTTCCGTGCCTCATGTGATTCAAAATATTGAAGTGCACAGAGTGAAAATTTGACAAGCGGCCCTCACAAGTGATGTATTTGATCACATAAATGACTATATGCTTCCATGGCTTGGGTAGAGACATTCTCTTTGCACCCTTTTTATCTATGCTCAATGGAGGGTCATTTGGCTCTATAAATTTGGCCCTAGCCAATTTGGCATCTCTAGAAGTAGGATAATTTTCACCATCAACAGGTAACCCTATTACCTCTACAATTCTATCCTCAATTTCCATGACTTCTAGCCCTTTTACTGTGGCTTTCCCTTCTGAAAATGTTTGGGTGAATTCAAGGGCAATGCTTTCATCAAAACCATCTAGCTTCATGAAGTAGTCCAACCATCCACAATTTCTAAATTCAGCCAGGCATTGTGCATCTTGCAATAAAATATCATGCACCGGAGGTTCATTTTGAATTAACCCACCTCCCATTGTCTACAATCAAACAAATGCTCTGCAATTCCTGTCTGGAAACCAATTTCACCTTCCTACAGTATCTGCTAAATTTCCAGTGCCAATATCAACTGAATTTCCTTTTCTTTGCTTCACCTTTTTTCTTGCAACTCAAGATTATGACAGGGGCAATAATGGCAAGAAAAGGAGTGATAAAAGGGAAATTATGATGGGAAGAAATGGCGGCTGTAGTTAATGTCACTTCACGCATGCAATTCGTCCTTTCAAATCAGCTCATTTTAAATTTTCTGATGTAGCCTAGTATGAATTGACACATGGGCAATAAATTCACAAAATATTTGCATCTTTTTGTTTCCCCTCCCCCAACCTAAATTTGGACATGTGTCCACACATGAGAGATGGGAGTGGTGATGTGATAGGGAATGATGGGATTTTATGCAAACATCTATAATAATGTACAGTGATTAAATGAACGCACTTAAAAGATGATTAAAAATAGCAATTAATGTGCACAAACCTGAATGTGTGGAAGATTTTTTGAAAAGATCATGTAGAAAGTATCTCTCACCTTGTAGAGAAATAAATTAAGCAATTAATGAAGTGGAAGTGAGGTGAGGTGGAATGAAGTGATGGAAGAGAGAGAAAGGTGCTAATGGATGGGTGGATGGGTGGATGACGAAGAAATGGACTTCCATGCAAGTAAAAGTCTTTATTATCAAAAGTACGTACCTTAATTAGCCAGAAGGAAGGACACTAGGTCCATTTCCTTCAGCTGCAGGAAGCTTGGGTGTTGAATACTGGATGAATTGTTGTAGGAACTCTTCTTTGGAAGCTAACTTGTGATATAATCTGAGGTGATGACTATTGTCAAGTAATTTAAATATGACAGGGTCAATGGTAGTAATCTGAACAACTCCATTAGGAAAGACCTCAACAAATTCATATGGTCCTAGCCACCTTGTTTGCAATTTTCCTGCATTGTCCTGGTATCTTGAGTCATAGAGTAGGGCCCAATCTCCTAGTTGGAATTTCTTATCCTTGATAAATTTTGTTAGATAATAAGTTATTATGCTTAATTAATTATATCATATTGATTAATTAATTAAGTCACTTATTCCTCTTGGTTACTTAAGTTAAACTTAGGCACATTAATAATTAATTAATTATTAATTATTAAGTGTGCACACTAGGGTTTCATTTAGGGTTTCCCTTTTAGGGTTTCTTGATCTCCTTCATAAGGATTGATCTCTTTGTAATATTTGATTCTCTTAATGCATTTTACACTTTGAGGTTCTGAGAACATCTTTTTGGTTCTTCATATCTTTTGCATGTGACAGGTATCCATCTTGCATGCAGGTGATCTTGGATTCTAACATGGTATCAGAGCTCCAGACCTGCAGCTGCTTGTTCATGATCTGAAGATATGGCCTTTCTATGAGTTTCAAGTGCAAGGGTTTCGGCCGAGGCATCTTTGCAAGATCACGGGGTGTTAGTCTATTTTTGGTGCATTCTAAAGCAAAACGGATGTCGCCATCGCGTTTGTAGTGCCCCAAAACCCTAAGATCGCCTTCATTTTGCTCAAATCCAAGCGATTGCAATGGAATGCAAAAAAAAATTTAAGGGCACACAGATCCATACAGATCTGGGCATTCTGTCTCGATTTGCGTGCACAAGAATCAAGTTTCAAAAATTTATGGTTTTCCAATTTTATCCATTGATCAAAAAATTGTAAGGTTTTTTATATTTTTTTAACCTCCATTCAAAAAATATATATTATCAAAAATTGTTTTTTGAAAAAAAAAATCAAATTAAAAAAGAGGGGGACAAGCATTTATTGCTTTGCGCAGGGGTTTGTACCACAATGCGGTGATTAACCGGTACGACATTGGTACAGCTCATTTCGAGATTAATAGCCGAGTCGTGATCTGTAAAAGACCCTCACAGAAGCCCGGCTATTAAGAGCCGGCCGGCAGCCCCTCTTCATTCTCCAGCAGCTCATAGCAAAACAAAAACCAGCGATCAGAATCTTCCAGATTCCTATAGAATATTCCCTGGACATTTCGGTATAAATTAGTGACAGAATCTTTTAAGATTCCTGCAGAATATTCCATGCAGGGCGACGGTTGTCAAATTTTTGCAAGGGAAATTTTTTCTTGTTGAAGATGTTGACATCGGCATGGCCGTCACTGGCCGTACGGCCCTCTTTGCCCTCTAGCCTAATTTTCCCTAAAAAGAAATTTTTTTTCTTTTAGTCATAACTGGGCATCACGGTGTCGAAATCGGGGAAAATGAGATATCAGGAAAGATGGTTCCGAGCACTTTCTAGTAGTGTTGTTTATTTTTAGTATTTTACTATTTTCCTGCATTTATTGCTGTTTGAAGTCAGATGTTATTTTTGGACTTCCGAGCTCATAAATTTTTGCCACAATCTTCTTTTTTTGCCTCGTTTGAAGCGTTGGAAAGGTATTGAGGAAGCTCCATGTTGCTATATATCCACTTTTTATGTATCTATCCCGGGTTGATCCCTTAGTCTAGATTTGGCCTGATGGGTTATTTGGCGATTACTTGGATGTTTTGGCGGTTGGGAGAGTGCATCTTGCATCTTTCTGCGATTCATTTTCGGTAATACATCATTAAATAATTGCTTGTTGCTTCCTAGATTCCAAGTTGTTCCGTTTAAGTTTTCCAGTGTTCCGTGGCATCGGGTCTTCTGTTGCTTTTATCATGATTCCTTGAGTCAATCAGTGACTCTCATCCGGTTTCAGTAGTATACAAGAAGAATATTTCCTTGCTTGCCAGTATCAAGTTCCAGTGTTACTCTACAGAGTTCTTCCAGTGCTTCTTTGCAACATGTCATCTCATTGTAGGGGGGTTTTGTCCCACTGGGTTTTTCCTTCTCTACTCCATTCTTGCATTTGTAAATGGGTACCTGATCAGGCCCTGTGCGGGACCCATCTTTGCTTTCATGCATCTTATTCTAGTGTTTTAGCTTCTTCCTAAGTTCATCTTAAGGGGGGGTGTTAGAGTAATAAGTTATTATGCTTAATTAATTATATCATATTGATTAATTAATTAAGTCACTTATTCCCTCTTATTACTTAAGCTAAACTTAGGCACATTAATAATTAATTAATTATTAATTATTAAGTGTGCACACTAGGGTTTCATTTAGGGTTTCCCTTTTAGGGTTTCTTGATCTCCTTCATAAGGATTGATCTCTTTGTAATAATTGATTCTCTTAATGCATTTTACACTTTGAGGTTATAGAACATCTTCTTTGGTTCTTCATATCTTTTTGCATGTGATAGGTATCCATGTAGGTGATCTTGGTTTTCTAACAAATTTGTCATGCCACTTGATTCTCGATTCTACACTATACTGTAACATGAAGGCTACTCTTCTTATCTCATCCAAAGCATGTAGCTACATGATTCTTTCTCTATGTGCCTCAAAAATATCCATCCCCAAATTTACTGCAGTCCTAAGAGTCTTATGTTCAAATTCAACTATCATCATGGTTGTCTTTCCATACAACAATTCAAATGGGGTGAAGCCTGTAGTTGTTTTCTAGGTTGTCCTATAGGCCCAAACAACTTTTGGTAATCTGTTTCCCAATCCTTTCTATGAACATCTATCGTTTTAGTCAAAATGGCTTCAATTTATTTGTTGGTCACCTCAATTAGCCTAGGGGTGATAAGGAATAGAATTTGTGTGCCTTATGTTGTACTTATTAACTAGTGTTGCAACAAGGGTTGATGTGAATTGTGCCCCTCGATCAGTCACTATTTCTCTTGGGACTCCATATCTTGTGAAAATCTCTTCATAAAGAAATTTTGCAACCTTGTTATCTCTTGCATGTTTCATAGCCTTAACTTATACCCATTTAGTTACATAATTAGTGCATACCAGTATATAAGACTTACCATTTGATGGTGGGTCAATGGGTCCCACAAAATCTAATCCCCACTTGTCAAAGGGAGTGATTACTACCTGAGGGAAAAGTGGCATCTCATCAGATCAGGTTGTTCTACCCATTCTTTGACATCTATCACATTTTCTGGTATACCTTCCTGCATCCTTGTGGAGTGTTGGCCAGTAATATCTTGTGTTCAAAATCTTGATTGTTGTCCTCTTGGCTGCAAAGTGTCCTCCACATGGTTTGTTGTGACATGCACACAAAATTTCATATGTCCCATCTTCTCTCACACATCTTCTCATGACATGGTTTGGTCCAGTATAAAACAAACATCCAACAATCTAAGAGAAAGGAAAAGATTTTTCAATGAGTGCCCTTTTCTCTTTTTGAGAGAAGTGAGAAGGAACTCTACCTGTGACCAAGTAATTGGCTATGTCAGCATACTAGGGTGTCTGCATAATGAGGAGAATAGATTCTCATCAGGGAAAGATTCATCTATGGGTTGATTGTCCTCTAATGTAGTCAACCTTGAAAGAAAATCCACAACAATACTGGCTTTCCCTGGTTTATCCACAATGGTTATATCAAACTCTTGCATCAACAATAACCATCTTTCCAATCTACCTGTGATCAAAGGTTTATTCATGAGATATCTAATGGATGCATGATCAGTGTGCACAAATATTTGGTAGCCTGTTATGTAATGTATGAATTTGTTCAATGCATAGATTACTGCCAACATCTCTTTCTTTGTCACTGTATAATTAAATTCAGCTCCTTGTAAATTTTTGCTGACAAAGTACATGGCATTTTCAATAGCCCCTTCTTTCTATCTTAAGACTACTCCTATGACATAATCCGATGCATCAGTATGGATGTGGAAAGGAAGTTCCCAATTAGGTCCCTTGAGTATAGGAGCATAAGTTAAAGCTACCTTCAAGTTAGAAAATGCCCTGTCACAAGCTTCATTCCATTGAAATTCAACATTTTTAGTGAGAAGAGTGTACAATGGTGCTGCTACCTTACTAAAATATTTGATGAAATGCCTATAATATCCTGCATGACCCAGGAAACTCCTAACATCTTTTTGTTTTGCAGGTGTGGGAAGATTTGTGATTACCTCAATCTTTACAGGATCTACTTGAATTCCTTTGTGGGAGATGTAGTGGCCAAGAACTACACCTTCTTGCATCATAATGAAGTACTTTTCACTATTTAAGGACAAGTTTTGATCTTCACATTTATGTAGGACTCTCTTGAGATTTTCCAATGCTTGATTAAAATCAACACCATAAGTGGTAAAGTCATCCATATAAATTTCCATGCAATCATGAGAAATGTCTGAAAGTATGCTAATGACTCCCTTTGAAAAGTTGCAGGTGCATTGCATAAGCCAAATGGGGGCACTGAATAGGAATAGGTCACCCATGGACAGGTAAATGTAGTCTTTTCCTGGTCCTTAGGTGTAATTTGGATCTAGTTGTAGCCACTGAATCCATCTAGAAAAGAGAAATATTGCTTTCCTGCAAGTGTGTCCAAGACTTGATCAATGAAGGGTAAAGGAAAGTGATCCTTCTTGGTGGAAGCATTAAGTTCTCTATAATCAACACAAACTCACCATTTCCCTCCTTTCTTGGGAACAATCACTAATAGAGACACCCACTGACTATCTAAAATGGGGTAGATAAATCTTGCATCTAGTAATTTATGCAATTCTCCTTTCACAATTTCTCTTAGTGCAGGGTTGATTATTCTTTGTGGTTGTCTTACTAGGGTGCAATCATCTCTGATGTAAATTTTGTGTGTACAAATTTTAGGATCCAAACGCTTCATATCATGATAATCCCACACAAATGCATAATGATGGGTTCTTAATAAGTTTTCCAATAACAATTGTTGTTCTTCATTCAATTTACTATTAACATTCAGATACTTTCCTTCTAACACCTGTACTTGTGTGGTTAACTCTATCGTGGCTACTTCATTAACACATGGTACCTTTAGTTCATATGGCAACAATGTATGGGGCATACCTATTGCTGTAGGAAGTCTATCTGTAGGAACAATGGCTACAGGAAGAGCAAGCATAAGTGTCTTGACTGGAGAAACAAAATGAGAAGATGATGCTTCCTCCACTTCACAATGGTTTTAGATGATGTTAGCCAATACTTCATCTTCATCTTGGAGCTGCATGAAAGAGATTCTTCCTAGCATCATAAGTTGCCCCACAAAATTAACTTCCTCGGCCTCTTCACCAACATGTGGCCAAATGAGATTATTTTCATCATGAGATGGCTAAGTAGGTGGATAGAGAACAAAGTTTTTAGCACTCCTCCCATCCGAAATGGTCATATCACCAAAATGAAATCCAATGTATGCATTTGCAGTTGCCAACCAAGGTCTTCCAAGAATAATGGGATACCCACCTAGTGTAGCTTTAAGAGAAAGAATCATAAAGTCTATTGGGTATTCATAGTAGTCTAAAACTACCACAAGATCCTCCACTACACCATCAGACTTAATAGTAGAGTTGTCAACAAGTTGCAGGAAAGTAGGAGTAGGTCTCATGCTTGTGACATTCAGTTGTTGTAGGATGTCTTTGGTCATTACATTTATTGTTTCCCCTAAATCAATTAGAGCATTCTTTACTTGGATCCTGTTTATGACAACTACTACCACATGACTGTCTGGGTCATTATATTTGGGAATAGTCACTTTTCTCATCATGATGTCAACTAGTTGGCCCACCACATGGACTATAGTTGGGTCTTTCTTTTTACTACTTGGCTTCTTGAGACAGGCTTCTTTGATTGCTTTGTCATAGATTGGAACATCCTTTATTGCCTAAAATAGAGGTATTTGGACACATATATGCTTCAACTAGTCCAAGATATCAAAAGTGGTATCCTCCTTTTCTTCCTTCTTAGAAACTTCCAATCTTTGAGGAAATGGTGGTTCTTGTTCAGTTTGCTTGGCTTGGACTGGTTCAAGGTTTTTAGGTGCATTTGGCTGAATAGGATCATTCAAAGGCTCCTCTTCCTCTTCTATAGGAAGCTCAGTGATAATGGGCTTGGAAGGGGCTAGTATAGTAGTTCCTAAACGCAAATGGATATCACTTACACTCACAGCATATGTAGGGAATTTATTTGAATCAACAGAGTATACAGGCTATTGTCATGGTTTGTTATTTGGATTGGGTGTGGGCTGAGTTGGTAGTTGAGTAGGTTTAGGTGCATTTGAGCTTGGATTAGCAGGTGGAGGCATTATAGCAGACTGTTGGGGTTGAGATGGTGGTTGCATGTAACTAGTTGCCTGAGTATGCCATTGTTGTCCTCCTCTCCATTGATTTGTTTGCTACCAATTTCCTGAAGGTGGCTGCCAATGCCCTTGAAATTGTTGCCATGTCCCCTGATGTTACTGCCAGTGGGGTGGAGAACTCTGATGACTAGGCCAATCATTTGGATGGTTACTCCAAGGATGTGATGGATATCCTCCATAACTAGATGGATATGAGGGCTGCCATTGGTTACCAGATGAATAGGAATTAAAATATGGCCCAACATATGATAGTGGATCTGGTGGCATACCTTATCTTGGAGCCCAAGGCTTCCTTTGTGCAACATAATAGACTTGGTCTTCTTCAATCTAGATTGGCTTGAACTTGGGTGGAACTTGTTTTCTTTCCAAGTTGGATACCATCTTACATTTGTAGTCTCTCTTATTTTTCTATAGTGGGGGCAATACTCTATCAACATTGCCTCTGCCTCCTCTTGCTTCTTCTTGGCTTGGAGTGTATCTAGCTAAGTAGCTAGATTATTTATGATAGCTTGCTTGAAGTCTGCCAGCAAATGAGTAATCTCCATTCTTGAAACTCCATTGGTAGTTGACTTACCCATGGAAGGTTGGTAAGCTCTCCCTTTATTTGAGGCTTCCCTAGAGTAGTTTTTGAATATTTTATTGATATCATCCCAAGAAACTTTGGTGATGTCTCCTCCTCCCATAAGATCCAAGGCATTAGTGCAGCTATCATTGATTCCTCTCAAAAAAATCAACTTTTGTGAGTCTTCATTAAGTGTATGGTGTGGAGATTATTGTAGGAAAAATAGAAATCTTGCAATGTAGTCTTCCAAGCTCTCATCTTCCTTTTGTTGCATCCTGAAAAATGTCACCTCCTTTCATGTCACTGCCCCTACAATATTCCTTATATTTCTCAAGGAATTTTGTCTTCATGTCTTCCCAAGTTTCCATAGTATCTTTGCCTAGGCTCATGGACCATCTTAATGCAACTTCCTTCAGAGTGGTAGGAAATAACTTAAACCTATGGGCATTAGTAGTATAATCATAACTTATGTAGAGTATGCCAAACTCAAATAGAAAGGTATCAAGATATTTTGTGACAAGTCCATAAAAATTTGGGAGTGTTGAAGTAGGGATATTCTTAATGTTGTCAACTTCATTCTGATGGGCAATGGGAAAAGGAAACGTTGGTTGGTTAGGTCTATTCCCATTTGCATCACCCATGCCTACTTCATGTGGTTCCAAAGCAAGGGGGTTCTTGAGCTAATTTTGATCTTTAGAGGAGACTTCAGAACTAGTCAGATTAGGATATGCATTAGCAAAGGGGTGTGGATCTTCTTCTTCCTCTTCTGGTAGATTTTGATTTTCAACTAGCTGGAATGGATTACGATTGTTAGGAAGGAATCTCCCATAAGCATCCCTTCTCCTTCCTCTATGCATGTGGTATTACTCACTACTAGTCAACTCACACAAAGAATTGGTAATGAATAAGGGGGTTATTACTTCCTAAATGAGGATATACTAAGAACAACTTCCAAAAACATTACAACAAGAAAACTAACAATGACTCCAAAAGACTCCCTAGTTTGACACCATCCCCAACAATGACACCAAAACTGTCGGCCTCCTACAATGATCTAATAACTTAGCCCTTACATCCATGATTCAAAAATTGGACATCTAACCTGAAAAGCTACTTCAATCATCATGAAGGTGCATTTAAATTGTCAACCTAGGGATGTGAACTTGAAATGGGCCAACACAATATGTGCACTAGGAACTCTTAAGTAGCCATTTCTATTCTACAACTAAGAAACACACAATACTAGAAGTAAACTGCTTGAAAAGGAATAAAACAAATGTTGAACATCAATCAATGACTATGCTAAGCTAAAATGAATAACATGAATAAAAGATCTTAGCAACAAACAGGAAACTACTCTGTCTACTTTGGTTGCATGAACAGACACAGAATGGACTTCTAGTGGTTGTAGGAATAGTCAATGCTAGATTTCTAGCTAAGTACTGAACATAAAGTAATACTAAACTAATGCTAATGGATTACTCACCAAGTGGGCCCCCTTAGATAAGTATCCTCTAAAACTAAAGAGAATTTAGATGCTCAAACTTAGAACTATATTTTATTCACTATAAATCATGCATACAAAAGAGTAATGTATTACTAAAACTGGAGTACAATATCAAATCATGCAACATCTTCCTCTACTATCATATGAATTCTAACTAGAAGGAAGGAGCATCAAATTATTATTTATGCTAAAAACTAAACAAGGCAATCAACTCCATGACTAGGAGGACACCAATTAGGGAAAACAGGGAAAGTGGAGTGATGGCGGTTACACATGCATGGAATCCGGTCAGACATATAATTCAAACACAAAATCAACACAATAGTAACGCCCGTGCATGCTCGATCATTAAAGTCCACTACAACAAGGTGGTTACACTCGACTGCATGAAGAATCTTTTGTTGTCAGCCTTCTTTGACTTGGAGTGATTCCTTTGTTGGAAATTATGGTGCATGCCCAGCTGGCGGTGTCCTCCTCAACTTAGCATATTAAATCTGCATGGCAAGGTCAGTACACATAATAACTACACATATATAACCACCTTAAGAAAAATTCACTAACTACATGCAAAATCAATATAGATAGTTCACATATTATGCCAAATGTCATTAAAATTTACAGGGATAGGATTAAGTCCAATGCTAATGGTTTGAGAGAAAAATTATGCAAATACCAACATTTAACATTAAAGTCCATGACATCTACCAGCAAATAGACTATATATTCTACCCAAAATTGGACCAAAAACTAGGCTCATCACTTGGTCTCAATTTTTGTTTCAAACATTATGGATATGATTCAAATTTTCTATACTATGCAAAAAATTGTAAACAAAGTAGTACAAGAATTGTTTCTCTATAATAATGTTTTTATCAAAAGTATTCAGAGCTATGACTTATGGCTGAGTGAAGGATACATTGGTGGAATTTTTCCTAGGAACTATTTGCTTCATAAGGTGTTTTGTGCTAACATTTATGATGCTATGAAATTGTCTTTTTAGTTCAATTCATTGATTTATATGTACTTGGAACTCAACCACCATCACTTTGAACTTGGGGCTGAAATCGTCAGAAAATTCAAGAACAAGTATCATGCGGTATCATTCTTGATAACACATCACTACCATCAATTTGTGCATATTAGGAATCCTCTCGCACCTCCAAATGGGAATCATCCACAACCACTCTTTCTTGTTATGAATGTTACCATAACTTCTAAGACCTCCCTAGTTAACAAAAATGTGCAGAACAAAGGTAAAGATGTAAAATCAGTTGGTTGTTTCTGAACTTGCAATTAGAAGTTGGAAATTTTTTTGTCTTTTTGGTAAAAATAAGTATGATTAACACAACCCAAGCATATTTTATATGGCCTATTAATCACACTAAAATGGAGCGTATACCAAAATCTATTTCTAGTTAGTATATATATTAATCAAAATAGTATATATGTTCATATTTTCTAATCAAACTTTTGTATAAGGCATGGATGTAAAGGTTAGTTAAAGGCCATAAAAGCTAGTGCAACTTTCTCTTGAAATCTATAATTTTTAGTGTTATTTTATCATGTAACCTTTTTATTATATAATATATTATGTCATCTAACATCCTTTTATCAAAAAAAAAATCTGAGAATTCCGTGATGCATTCAAGGACCAAACATATTTCTATTTGTTATCACTTTCTAAGGGAAAAGGCTATAGAGAAAGAATTTAGATTGGAGTATGTTCCTACTAGGGATTAGATTGCAGAAATATTCAATAAGGAACTTTCAAAGGATACTTTTGGGTATCTCTAACAAAAGTGAGGGGTTATTGCCCCTCCTTCTTCTAACTAGATGAATAGATAGTGCATCCATCTAGGGGGAGAAATTTATGTCATATCCTTTTCTCTTGGATTGATGTAAGCTACGTCTTGGGGTAGTAGGTAGTTGGTTGGTTGTTTTTGATAGGGGGAGCATGTATAATTGTTCGAAGAAGAAGTGTAGTTGTTGAGAATGTGTTGATTTAAATGAAGACCTTGACCCTTTGTGGATTTTCCCTCTTATCTTTTTAGGTCACCAGTGTTGCCAAGAAGGTCTTTGGTAATTGTAGTGGCTTGGTAGTTTGGTCACTTGTCAGGGCTACTTAAGAAAATTCTTGATATTTATTCACATTATTGTTTCTATTCTTGTATCTTGGTGTTTGTGCAGTGTCTCAGTTCAACTTTCATGTGATGAAGTTTACCACAAGTTGGTTTGTAAATGTTCTATCCCATGACTATGTCCTTTGAGCTTTTGAGATGAAGTGCTTTGTGCTAGCTATTTTTGGCATGCAAGTGTGAAATAAGTGTATGGAAGTGTTACTAGACATTCATGGAATGTATCTTTGTGGTCCACACATCAATAGTTGATCTCTTTGGTGTCGCATATTGTTTGAGTTATTTCTCTAAGTGATTTGTGGATGTTTTACTGACAAGGCTTGTTCTCTTGCTTGTGCTATGTTCTTGGGGGTTTGTGCTAGAAATTGAGATTGTGTTAAGATGAGTTTGGGTCTTTCCATATCCTATTGAGAATCACATTGAGTAAATTCATATGGAAGATGTGTTTTTGGGTTGATTGGTAATGTTGCTAGTTTCTCTTCTACATGATTTATTGTTGTTGACTTGGGATGATGTGTGCCAACATGTTTAATTTTTGTGATCACATTGGAAGATGTAATAAGTTATTTTAGGTCCTATATGTCTCCTATATTGGATCAATTTCACTGTATTCATGTTTTTTAGGTTGACTTGTTGAGGTCATTGCTTGTCTCCTATTACGGCCAATCTAATTTGGTGCTTTCCTTACTTGTTGAGGATATAAATGCAAGAATAAATCATTTGAAAGTTGTGCGAGAGTGGGAAAATGCAATAAGTAATATGATTTGTAGAAAATATAAGTCAGATGTGCTTCAATGCCTCACTCAGCAAAGTGTATTATTGAAATATGTTGTAAATTGAAATCAAGTCATGTATCTTGTTCGAAGATAGTGAATATTCCTAGTAGGCCCTTGTATCTTGCCCTAAGGTTGTGCACCTCAGTGTGCAAGTCCTTGTATTTTTCCCTAAGGTTGTGTACCTTAGCTTGCAAGTCCTTCAAGGAGAACTATGTTTCTTTAAGTAGTGAGCCTTAAAACAAACTCTAATCGTATTCATACATTATGAGATTTCTCTCTTTGGTTTTTTCCTTCTTAGGTTTTCCACATATATCTGGTGTTATCTTGTGCATGTTTGTTCATTTCTTTATCTCTCATTACTACTAATTTGATTAAGATTTGTTGAATTTTTTAAGGGTTGTTGATCTTGCTAGAAATCTAAATTTACATTGTGTTGAAGGGTTTACATTTTGAAGATACTAATTCACCCCCCTCTCTCTATCTAGGCATGTTTAACAAATAGTATTTAAGAGCTTTGTGACTAGTATCATAAATTCTAGGTTTCAAAAATAGGTATGTTTTCTAAACTTATTTTTCAAAATGGTTTCCAAAATACACCATCATTTGTAACCTCAATTGACTATAACTATTACAAATAGTTAACACTCAAAAATCTAATGCATTGTCTATTATAAGAAAGCATTTATTTTTGAAACATATGAAGAAATTTAAATGCAATCTTTACTCTAATTGACGATTGTGATAAATTTTGAAGGTTACTTTCATTGTATTTTTACTTTGTTAAGAACAAAATGTTTTCTCTACATTCATGTTGTCTATGAAATTACAGGTTGCAAAACACTCGGTGTTATGAAACCTATAAGACATAAACTATTTTTAAACAATAAAACATGTAAGAAACCAATTGGTTAGTCACCCCTCACCTCAATTTAGTTTGTTTTATGTGTCCCCCACTTGTAATTCCTCCTCGAGCTCTTCACCCTTGAGACTTCAACAAGAAGAATGAAATAATTCACAAACCTCTATGTTTTCAAGCATGCAATTATTTTGTGCATTTATTTTTAATCATATGAAGAAATTGAAATAATTTTTAAAAAAATTTATAAGATAGTGATTATTTTATTAAATATCAAAATAGTTTTACATTGATGTGGGTGCCTCTACAACCCAAAAGCATTTACCCTCCCATATCAAAAAATATAAACCAACCATTATAATGGTAGAGCCATTGATTTTACAATAGAGATTACAAAAAAAAATTCCCCCATAATCATCAACCACGTAGGGTCTAATATTTTACATTCAATAGTTGAGATTTCCATCCCTTTTTGTTACCTTGATTGCAATTTGATTCAAACATATTATAATTTAGGCACATCAAAAAAATTTGCTATTCTCTAAAAAATCGATCATCATCGGCATATGGTAATGCATTTCTCCAACTCTGACCCTTGAATGTTGTAAACACCATTATTTCCTCCTTTGCACAAAATTTTTGGCCACCGTAGACCACCCTTCAAACATCTCTATATGCAATAGTTTGTAATAAATTCACAAATTCCTCCATCCACTCAAAATTTTGGTATGCCTACAAGTTCAGATAACACTTCAGAGATACAGTAGCATAATTAGCTTTTATCTTATGTCTTGCCAAAGTCACATCCTTAATGTCTAGAATAAACAAGTACATCTTCACCCAAGCCCCCGAAACAAGCAACATGTGGATATCACATAGATAAGGGATCCCTTCCCCCAAACTTTCTCATACCAGAAAGTCCTCCACCCCAATGGGAAACTCAAATTTTATGAGAAGTATCACCATTGCCAAAATCACTCCTTTGGATTCGTACAAGTCAAGATAAGAAAAAAAATCTTGACGTAATGTCAGAATTAAATCTATATGACCATTCACTCCCCTTCACATATTTCCATCCCAAAATTAGTTTGATAGAATCTATGTTAGTGTATATATTGCATACAAATAGGCTTTAAGCCTACTTAGGTGTCCATTGACCCTTCCCACCTCCCAATTTGGCACTTTATAGAAGGACTGCTTTTGTAGATAGTCTAAATGGGCTTGTTGGAAGTGTTGTGAAAAAACAAGAAATTTTACAAAAAATGACACTCAATTTCGAGCTACTGAGCAAAAGTTATGAAGCTTTCAAATTTTTCACATTTTCAACATAATTGATCCTCCTTGCAAAAATTGATTGTAGATTTTTTGAAAAAAAATTCCACCAAAAAATTAGAAAAGAGAGGAAAATTAAGAGAGGATTTTAAGCCCCTTGGGTTGGAAATAATCAAGGGTTGGAATACCATGTGACCAAGGGCTTAGAATTGAGATTGTTTGACATAATCCCTATGGTAAAAAGTGACATTAGTGAATTGGAATAAAAAGGGAGGTGAACAATAGTGGTCAAGTCCTTCCCTCGAATTTGATAGTTGTTATCACTGAGAAAGAGCCTCAATGTCATGCCCCACCTAAATTGGATCTATAACAAAACAAGTTGCAAGTCTCTTTGAGAAATCACATGTTTCTGAAAAATGCAAAGGGATTTCTTTGCAAAATCTAGATAGGTTTCCCAAATGTCAAACATCATCACCAAGTTTGAATGTGCTTAAAATCCTAGAAATTGTCACACAAATGGCTCACAATTAAATCACGATAGAGATTCCTCACAGTCTGTCACAAGTGATTCACATCCTGTAAATTCACTGAAATGTGGCAAATATTCTTTGTGGCCTACCAAACATGATTCACAACCTGTATATTGATTGATTCTATGAATTCAAGCATGCCTCCACAAATGATTTTGAAATTAAATGGCCCTCCAAAATGAAACAAAATCTCTATGAAGAAATCATGAGGGTTTGGTTGATGCATGCCTAAGTGTAGGCGAGGTGGACATATCTTCCCCTATTTGGTATCCCAAAATTTCTATCTCCTCCTGTTAATCGTGGCTTGCAACCAATGTAAATACCAAAAATGAACTTGCTATAGAGGGGATTTTGACATGCAATGAACAAATCGTCACCTGTGATGACCAAACCATGCCTCATAATGGAGAACCAAACCCACCCCTTAATCATTACTTTAGATGAACGATCAAACCTATAGATAAATTATCGTGGTCACAAGTTTAATCACGCCTCCAAAAATGCTAGCCTGCAAGCTAGGGTCGATAATGCCTTTCTAGTGAATTGTTGCATCGAGATGAATTGATCAAAAAATACAATGAAATGCTTCACCTTATGATGTACAGAAATCCATGTCCAGCTCTGATACCATGAAATAACTTTTGATAATCGAAGATTGAAAGAAAGCACAATGAACACAAAATTGCATAAATTTGACCCATAGATTAGATCAATAAGGTGTACATAAATAAGAATGAGGGAGGCAATCAACCTCCATGTTCAATGAGGATAGAATCCTGACTCATGGAGTGGTGGCAAGTTTCCTACCAGAAATGTAGGTAGAGGTGTCAAAAGAGATTTGACACATATAAGGACACCTATCTACATTGACACTTCGTGTGAGAAAGGGTCAATAGACACTCATAACATTTGTTGCCCAGATACAAGTGTATTGGTGTGCCAGCTATGAAAGGTGGAAATGTTTCCTATAGCTGAATTTCACTTAACTAAGTGATGTGATACCCTCTTCTCAACCAATTTATGTAGTAGATTATTTAGAACTATAGTCTTTATTGAATTTTCTCTAGTTCTATATTTTGAATGACCATATTATCCTCTCCTAATGAGATTCATTGAGCATATCTTAAAATGAAATGTTGTCGTGCACCTCAAATTTTGAAGGAATTCATGTTATTTTATTGTTCTACCAAACATGCCATTAAACATGGATGCATAGACAAGGCACACAAATTTCATGCAAAACATGGATAGTTCTTGAATTAACTAATTATAAACTATAGATGTGGAAGCAGCCTCCCTCCACGCAATTGCCAAACACTTAGCGTATGCCTTTTAAATTCCTATTCAACCTCCATGGCTCAAGTTTGGTTAAGAATTAAGTTAACAATTGGTGTGAAGGTTAACATGATATTGATAAATTATAGAGTAAAATATAGTGAAATTATTTGATTTATATGTTTAACTCTTGAATAGACATTAGTTCATTGGAAATGATTTTGGATAATCAATACTATACTAGTGACATTTAAGCAACAATAGTTTACTTCTCATAGTGCTTTAATCCTATTCTTAGTTATCTCAACTTCTAAACTAACATTTCCAACTCAAGGAAGACTATAAGACATAATATCCTTGTACTATATCATATATATAGATAAACCTAAAAAGAGTGTTTTTTTTTTTACTAATATGAATATTATTTTATAAATATTAAATTGTGAAAGCTTATGATAGTGATAATTTTAACTAGCATAAGAATGATACCACATGTGGCCTTGGATAGATAAATTTATTAAAGTCTAAAATTTTATACAACAAATTATTTTCGATGACCCAACTGTAAACTATGAATATAGTTTAGTTTGTTCCTAATGGATCTCTAAAGGGGGAAATAGAAGAAATATGTTTTAAATAGAAGAGGAGAATAAAAACCATAAAATATCCATGGCTTGGTAGCTCCAATGGGGATCCACAACTTTAGATCTTTAACTTTCACCTTGTTTTCCTATTGCTCTTATGATGATCCTATAATTTACCTTGTGTTGGAGGATGAATAATGATAGCAAGTTTTACATCACATGAATGGATGGAGGGAAAAAGAGGTTTACAAACAAGCTTATACTAAGTTTTTAATAAAATGAGCATGGAAAAATAGTATCTTCCTGTAGACATGCAAAATTAACATTGTGCATTCAATCAGGTTCATTCATTTACTAAACTAGATTTCACATTAGGTCCATTCATCAATTAATCAGGTTCACTTCCATCCATTCATTACGTAATCTCATCTCCTAAGGTCATTTATTTAAAATCAAATAAACATTGTCATCAACCTTTTAATAAATCAAATGGCCATTTAATCAAATCCCAAATCATATTACATCATTTTCTGATTTAAATAAATCAAATATCCAAGTCCTAAAAGTCAAACTCACCTAATCATCATTAAGCTAACCTAATCCTAATTAGCCTAACCTAACCCACCCACTTGCATTCTCTAGATTTAGCCACTTGCACAAATAAATCAATTTATTGATTTATTAAAACCCTCATTTTCACTCAACATGGCCTTCAAGTTTGAAAAACATGACAAGTTGATTTGTCCCTCCAACATTGCATTTATTGCTCATTTTCTTGTCCCCCTCTCAAAATTTATTGCAAAATTTGAATTTGAAACTCCCTCTCATGGGCACACTTCCCAAATCTTGCACATCCATTGGCCTATCACCACTTGACAAGTGGCCTCTTCCTATTGGTGGATCTTTAGTCCCACATTCATCCGTTTGGCCAATCTCTCATCAAGAAAATCTTTAAATAGATTCTTCATCCTCAAGAAAATCCTCCACAATCTCTTGCAAAGTCACTCTCCTTGAGAACTGATTTTGTCCACACCATCTTCATATCATATTCATATCAATTTCATCTTGAGCTTTGAGCAAGGATTGGGAAAGGGCTTCTTTCCATAGAAGCACCAATCCAATATGAGATAGAATTGACATCATGTTTTTATGTGCTTTTGTTTTAATCATCTTGTTATTTATTTGCATTTTAAAACATGATTGGATTATCTCATATGGATGTGAAGATTTGCTTTGTTGTTAATGTTGTGTGTTGAAATTTGAGCCAATGCAGATTTAGGGTCCTACACTTCCAAGACAAGAAGGATTAGGAAACTTGAATTTTTGAAATTTGACTATGGACACTAGTGTCCATGGGCATAAGTGTCTTTTCATGGTGAATAATCCAAGTTTTAGGGGTTGCCAAACGAGAGGTTCATTAAGATAAGATCACTTACCATATGGTGCTTGTCAACCAACATTGTTTTTATGAGATTCTTAGTCATGTGACTCTTGTTAGGGGCATTCAATCCCATATCATTCATGATGAAATATTAATTTCCCTCTAAGGGAGGGGCTTCCTCCTTTAGACCTTAGTAGGTAGTGATTGATGCTAGGTTGTCCTCTAGATAAAGTGCATTCTTGTATTTTTTTAATTTCTTTTTCTCTCCCTCTTCCTCCTAGAATCCATATAGGACTTCAAAATATTAGCCACAAATTAGCTATTGCATCTTACATTCATGATTCCTAGTTCTCATCATTTAATTCAAAATCTAGTTCTACACTCATTTTCCCTTCTTCTAAAGGATCTACACCAAAAAGTGTCTCATTAAAAGGAACAAATGCAACACAATTACATATCTTACTAGCTTTTGTAGGGTATAATTCAACCATAGTGGGTAATTGGACTAGGTCAAGAACCAAGTTGACCTTTTAAACCCATATTTATTTTTATTTTTGGGGTTTTATCCTAGGGGAAATCTTTTGTGAAATGTGAGTTGTTAGCACATTTTAGACAAAATAATTTCCTCTCTTCAACCTCGATTGATCACACCAATTCTTCATTAAACACACATGAGGTTAATGTCTTCGGAAGTTTGTGTATTGTGACCATACATAATCAAAAATACAATATCAAATTCCTCACCAATTATTCCTCATCAATTACCACAAGTTCCCCAAGTTATTACCAATAATGTAAAGTACATCCATCAACCAAAGCTCCATAGAAAGGTTATAGAAGCCAATCCAAATGAGAGAATTTTCTATGTTACATTTTAGTAGATTAAAATTTAGAGACTAATTTTGAATAAATAAATGAGCCTTGCCAAGCATCCATCCATTTGTGTTTAATATATGATCTCTCATGTCTTTTTCTTCAAAGGTTGCAATGAGAATACCTTCTGGGATAAAATGAATCGTTAGCAAGATATATCATTTATCAACTAACCAGTCTAGAGTTGTTTGGCTTGATAGGTTGGTTCGAACAAAGCAACCAATTAATGCACGATCACAAGGTAAGGAATTTGCATCAACAACCACTAGGACATCAGGTATAATTTCCACAAATGTTGAAGCAGCCTCATCAATATTTTGAGGAGTAGATAGAGTCCTATTTGGTATGCCTGAGGGTGCAAAGAAAAATCATTGGAAGTAAGGCATTATAGTAATATATTAATATTATATTATTTATAATTTTCTTAAATATATAATTTATTATATATATGAATTCATAAATATCATATTATATATAGTATATATATAAGTAATCTTATGATGTTGATTA
>VDFB02170626.1:0-29702 GCA_007258455.2 Sequoia sempervirens | reverse complement strand
TTGCCATACAGATTTTAGAGGCAGCTACACAAGGCTAAGGGCTCATTTTTTAAGTGTTGTGGGCCATGGAGTTAAAATGTATCCTAATTTTAAAGAACATGAAAAAATAGTGTCATAGATTGCAAATGGAGGTGGACATGGGGGTTCAAGGTGGGACAACTTCCTTTCCAAGTGTGCAATCATCTATGCCTATGCCATCCACGTTTGGTAGTAGTGATGTTGCCACATGAGGAAAGCAGAAGATGAGTAGTAGTGAGAACGAAGCTTCAGTTGAATCTATGTTTAATAACCAAGCACAAGAAGCCACAAAATCTTCCATTGCCAAATTCGTTTTTGCCTATGCCATCCCATTTCATGTGGCCCGTTCCTCTTACTTCAAACAAATAATTAGAGATATTGCCAATATTGGTCCCTCATTCATACCCCCTAAAGATCATAAGTTACGCACTACCCTCCTAAACAAAAAGTATTCCAAAGTTAATGTGCTAATGGAGGATATGAGGCAAACTTGGATGAGGACAAGTTGCTTTATAGTGATGTATGGGTAGATTGATGTTAGACATCGGCCACTCATCAATATCATAGTCACATGCCCTGTTGGTTCTTATTTTCTCGAAGCCATAGATTGTTCAAGGAAACGTAAGGATGCAAACTTCTAGTTTACCATTTTGAGAGATGTCATAGAGGCGGTTGGGGGTGCTAATGTTGTACAGGTGATAACCGATTCAGCACGTATGTGCAAATCGGTTGGTTTGATGGTGGAGGGTGCTTACAAGCACATCTTTTAGACCCCATGTTGTGTTCATGAATTGAACAATGCATTGAAAGACATAGGGAAGTTAGATTGGGTGAAGCAAGTGGTAGCAAAAGATAGAGAGATTCAAATGTTCATTTGCAACCACCACACCTGACTTGCTCTCTTAGGACATTTTCAAAGAAGTAGTTCCTCAAACTTGTTGAGACAAGGTATGCCACTTCATTTTTTTTCACATTCAAATTTTGAAACTTTATGTGTCCCTTCTCAAACGTCTTTCGATTATTTGGCCTTTTTAAAGAGCAGAAGGCTAACGTGGGAAGGTAAGAGTGGGGTTTCCTATTTTTCTGAGATGTCTTTACTCACGAGTTGGTAGATTCAATGGTGGATTCTTTTGGGTTTTAGGAGAAGCCAGTGAAGACATGTTCATTTCAGCATTCTAAGCATTTTAAGATTTACTATTTTTAGTAAATTCTATTTTTGGCAGTATTCCTGTTGAGTTCGGCATGGTTGACTCTCTGATTCAGTTTGATCTGTTGACTTGCTCTTGTATGGCTTCGGGGCACAATTGGAGAGATAAGTTGAGATATTTAATTAAAGTCACGTTTTAATATTATATTATAACGTTGACCCCTTGGCCTAGTCTGTTGACTTCAAGTTGTTTTGAAAAGTGGTCTCTTGAGGGTGGCGCCTTCATAAAGGATTATTTCATAATTTTCTAAAGTCAAACCAAGCTCTAAAGTGGACGCCATTATTAAAATATTGAATTTAATTAAAAAGGTCAATATTGAGCTTGAAGGAAAAGGACGCCATTTCTTGAAGGGGATTAGGGTTTTGACTTGAAGAAGAGTTTAGGGTTTCGAGAAGTCAACAGGAAATTATAAAAGGAAGACTTGGTTCATCATTTCATTATCTTTTATCTACAGGAATGTTATGCTGCCGGATTGGCTTTGGGATTGCTTCGAGGAATGAAGGCCTCCTAGCTTGGGCATCGCTTCTTGCTTGCAATACAGCGACTAGTGGTGATTTAGTCTAGTTTGTGAGTTTCATTGAGATTTGTGCATTGTAATCTGCATTGTGTCTAATTAGTTTCTGTTTTTGCATATTAGAGGTTTCCAGATATTGCATTTTTGCTACAGCAGATTTATGTTTTTATTCGTAAATCAGAAAATATCAAAAAGATTGTTCTGGGTATTGCACTTTCCTTTCTGTCTAGGCTAGGCGTCCATTTGTGCCAATTTTTAGAATTTATAGAGAAGCATATGATTTTTAAATGTGAATCGCCCCTCTTGCTGGGCTGTACCTCTTATTTCTGTTTTGGGATTCGTGCATATTAGATCCATGGTCTTTTGATCAGTTTCTAGTGCTTTGAATTGGTCGCCTATGTCATTAGAGTGTATGGCAATTCATTTCACATCCATCGGAGGATCTTTGAGAGAGTTATGAACATTTATATGAGTTTGTAGACTGCTGGTTATTCATCTGTAAGTGCAGATCTGTGAAAACAGAATTATCATTATGATCTTTGAGAGAAGTTATTGATTTGGCATCGTTGATCAAGCCAAGGGAGTTCTTATTATGTTGTAATTGCTAATCTTCTCAGTTTCTATTCTCTTATGATATTGCTATAGGGATTCATAGATGTAGTTTCAAGTCAAACTCATTGACCATGTTCATAGTGATGGTTCAACAAGACATCTCATGTTATCGAATGGTCATAGCACTCATTGCATCTAGGTGATGCTCCGCAGGAGGTGAAGCAGTGGTCCGTCAGGGGAGGTCACCCATCCCAGTCTTGCTCGGCTCAAGCGGCTTAACAGAGTTTTCTCAAGGTTAAGCCCGCTTGAGTTGTTACCCCATTTGCAAAACCTTCAGAAAGTGTTGTGCCTTATGAACCATTCATAATAGAGCCCTTTAGCTCATCAATTGATAAGTAGGAGGTATTTTTCCACAGCGTGTCAAATTATGATATTGCTATCAGGATTCAACCGTGTAGTTTCGAGTCAAACTCATTGACCCATGTTTCATGAGTAGTGGTTCAACAGAACCCATCTCTCATGATATCGAATGGTCCACTTAGCACTCATTGCATCTAGGTGATGCTCACAGAGGTGAAGCAGTAGTCAGGAGGTCACCCGGCCTCCAGTCTGCTCAGCTCAAGCGGCGGCTTAACGGGAGTTTCTCCAAGGTTAAGCGAAGCAGTTGATACCATTGCAAAACTAACTGACAAGTGTTGTGCCTTATGAACCATTCGCCAATAGAGACATACAGCTCATCAATTGATAGAAGGTAGAATTATTTTTCCCGCGGCATGTCAAATTATGATATTGCTATGAGGATTCAACGTGTAGTTCAAGTCAAACTCATTGACCCATGTTTCATGATGAGTAGTTCAGCAAACCCATCTCTCATGATATCGAATGGTCCACTTAACTCATTGCATCTAGAGTGATGCTCCACGAGGTGAAACCTTGGTCGATCGGAAGGTCACCCCATCGATCTTGCTCCGACTCAAGCGGCAACGGGGAGTTTTCTCCAGGTTAGAAGCCAGCTTGAAGTTATTACCCATTGCAAAACCCGATAGTCTTGCTTGATGATTCTATTCTCTTGTCAGGCGAAAGATCCTCATTTTGTAAACTGACAGTAGTACTGGCAGTGATTCTTAAGCTTGCTCTATTCTGCTTTGTAATGATCACTTGCATTGTGAAGTTATTTTGTAATAGTTACACCTCCGCCCTATGGTAGCTACTCTCCCACTCTGGGTTAGAAAGCACATTCTGGGTGTTGAGTACTTTCAGCATTTCATTTAATTATTTCAAGCATTATTATTTGTTATACTCCGCCATATGGTCGCCCCTCACTCCATTCTGGATTGGGTAGCACATACTTGGTGTCGAGTTCCCTTTCAGCACTTAGAGTAGAAGATCCTCTGACCATATGCTCGCCATCATCGGCGCCATTCTTGGTTAGAGTTCCTGCATAAGCAATTTGTTTTGGATCCTCTGACCAATGCTCACACTTGCCCACATCGGGATCCTAGTGTACAATTACGGTTGGGGGTTGCTTGACTGCGTTTTGTTTATCTTCCCCAACTATGCTTGGTGCATTGATTATAATTGTAATTGTTAAAATCGTATTTACGAGGGGCCGTCCCCTTTAAACCCACATGCAGATCCCCACCATCCGTCCAGGGGCCGAGGCGCCTCGAGGGGCAGTCCCAGTAGTCCCGAATCCCGAGAAAAATTCACTTAGAGCCCAGTGAGCGTTTCCTCTTGTCTGGGAATGGTCCCCCGTCCCCGGGGACGGTAGGGGACGTTGGGAACGTCCCTCGCTATCCCCAATGTCCCCTGCCGTCCCCTGTGTATATGGAGCTCCAGAAAATTAAAGAACATAAAATTTTGTTTTTTAAAACATTTTATATTGCTATTAAATGTTTTGTGGGCCCACAACAACATAATGCGTTTGTGTAAAGTCTAAAAACAAAAATTTAAATGAAACTTAATAAAGTTTCATAAGATTCAATGATATTATTTGGCTCTCACGGCAAGCGACGGCAGGGGCGACGACTTCACACAGTAAAGCACGGGAAAATCTCAGCCTCAGCTCAGTCTAAACATTTTTTTGGCATTTTGCTCCTATGTTTGGGCATTTAACAGAGACGTTTTTGCATTTTAAAGAGGCATGAAACAAATTTCTTCAAGTTTTTGTTTCTAACGCCTAGAGTAAAGTTGTGGCTGGGCTCTACTTGACTGTGTTTTTTTCTTCACTCAAGCTGCATTTTGTTTGTGTTTGGGATGCCTTGAGGAGCTGGGAGCTGCACTTAGTTCCATTTCCTACCACTCTCGTGATTTATTGATATTGATAGACCATGGTTTTATTGATGTTTGATATTGCTATGATAAATTTTATAATGCTTTAATGACATTTATTATGTTGTTATGCTACTACTCTCGCGATTTATTTATATATTGATATTGTTGTTAGCAATTATTAATTTATTGACATATATCTCTCTCTTTCCCTCTCTCTATCTATAATATATTAATAAATTTTGAAAAAATCATATATATATATGTATTTTGTATGTCGTCGTCCCCTATCGTCCCCTAAAAATGGGCCCCTAGGAAACGTCCGGAAAGCGTCCCTACCGTCCCACAGTCCCCGTCCCAAAGGCGTGGAACATAGGTTAAAAATGAAAAAATTGGCTCGAATATTTTGAAACTTCAAGCATTTCAATTTGTATTATAAATTTGAATTTCCAAGTACATTGAACTTTATATTGCTTTTTCCTTTTAATGAATATAGGTAATGCCACATACTTCATCTTGTTGGAGAGGATATTTGAGGTGCATGAGCCTCTACAATTGATGATGGTGAATTCAGAGTGGACTAGATGGCCTAATTCAAGTTCTACTCAAGGAAAATCCATCAAACAAAAGAACCTTGATGACGATTGGTGGTCCAATGTGAGGTAAGACATTGTTGATTTTATTATTAAATTGCTGATTTTATTAAAAATTAAATATTAGATTGCTGATTTTCATATTAAATTTCTAATTTTAATATTTTGATTTTATTGTCCAATGTTCCAACTTTTGAAGTTTCTAACATGTCAATTAACTTGTCAATTAATTATTTTGATCTTTTTGTTTGCATTTTGCAAATATATTTGCTCCTTCATCTCACCTATTGTAGATGTCATTAGATATGTTGATACAGACTCTCCTAGTCTTGGAGAGATATATAAGACATTTGACAGTATGCTTGGGAAAATAAAACAAACAATTTTGGCAAAGAATCCCACTTTGAGTTTATATCAGCAAAACATTAGGCCCATTGTGACGGGGAGGTGGAACACAATGAACACCCCGCTTCATATGGCTACCTTTGCTCTAAATCCCAAATGGTATGCACCAAGGGATGGTAGGGCGCCTCCATGTGATGACCCAAAGGTTTTAGATGGATTCACACGGGCCATTGATAAGATGTATTCAACGAAGCAGGCTTCAATACTTCGCTCACAATTCCTTGACTTTGCAAATCTTTGTGGCCCAAATTTGAGTAAACCATAGGTGAGGTTGGATAGAGCTATATTAGCTCAAACAAACCCTATTGGATGGTGGACATGGCATAAGAGGGATACACCGCAATTGAAGACACTTGCCACTCGCCTTCTTGCACAGGATGCCAATTCCTCTACTGCAAAGAGGAATTGGTCCACATATAGCTTTATACACTCCCTCAAGAGGAATAGACTTACCTCTAGACGAGCAGAGAAGCTAGTGGTCGTGCATAGTGCTCTTCGGCTTCAAGATCAGCAGACTCCAGAGTATCGACAAACTCCAAATTTACGGTGGGATATTGATCCCGAAGACGTGGCCCAAGTTGATGAGGAGGAAACACCAGAGGGATTGGTTGGGATTCTGTTGGCCGAGGCTGAGGTGGACCATCACAATGGCAGTGACTCAAAGGATGACTCTAATTTTGGTGCGGTTATGGGAGATGCATATTAGGGGCAGCAGTGTACTTTGTTTTTTGTGTTTTGATTTTCATATCATAATGTAAAAGTTTAAAGTTATATGGCAGCAATGTAGCCTTTGGGCATTTTGTTATAAGTTTATAAATTATAACTTGGAGGTTGTATCATGTATGTTAATTCTGAATTTTGAATGTGTATTGAGTATTGAAAAAGAATTTTGAACACAAATGTTATATGTTAAGGTTCTATAATGTATATTATGCATGCTTTATCCATGTTTTCATATGAATATTCAAAATTTCCCTATATATTTTAAAGTTACCCTATATTTTATATAGCCGTCCCCTGTCCATCCCCAAATTTGACTTGAAAAATCAGGGACTTGGCGACTCTTCTCGCCATCCCCTGCCGTCCCCATCCCGGAAACTTGGGGTAGCACTGCTTTTCATCCAAGGTTTGACATTAAAATCCTGAGGTTGACCCAGATTGAGGACCCTTTTATCATAACCCAGTCTGAGATTTTACTCAGCTTAGGGCCTCTTTGATAAATTAAGGTTTGACCTAGATTAAGATCCTTTCCAAAAGTTGACCCAGATTGCTGATTATTTACCATTATTCATAACCCTGTCTAAGGTCTCATCCAGATTAAGATATCTTTATCATCCAAGATTAGCCTTGTATTAAGTAAAAACAACTGACAACTCTTCATTCTATCACCAAGGGTTTGACTGGGATTAAAATCCCATCCCAGTCTCGACCTGGTTTGCAGACTATTTTATCTATAACCAATCTGAGGTTTTGACACAGACTAAGGTCTCCACTATGATTAAAAGCAAATATCACTATTTAATGAAGGCCAATTGACATGACAAGTAATTGGAGAGTTCTAAAATGCTAAATTAGTGATCTTAGTTCCTAGTGGAGGGATAACTATGAAGGTCAGAAGGCTGGGAAGATTATGAATGTCAAAGAACGCTAATTCAGTGATTGATTTAGGCTGCCAGTAATGCTTTCTATTAATCCTTGTTGGTTAACTGGAAGACCTTACGCTATAATACTTAGAAACTAACATGTTTACACTTGTGCTTTTTGTGTCCATTACATGTGTTTGCAGGTGCAGAAAATGCTCTCTGTAACATATAAGGTGAAAACTGTCAATCAATGGTTTCACTTATCATATAAAATTAGGATAACAATGATGGGATTGGAGCTGCATGCGGTCAACCACTATGGAACACATTACTACAAAAGCTAATTCATTATAAACTTATAAGAACTCTTAAAAAAGAGAAACAGCAATATGATTAGTGTTCATGTCACTGTCGATGGAACCCTTCAGCTTCATTTAAATAATGATAAAAACTAAAAGTTCAGAGAACTTTCTACACATATTATTCAGTGCCCCTTTTTACCAGATAAACTACAGCAATAACAGAATATCACCAAATGCCATATGACCACTTCAGTAACAGAAAAAATTTCCCATAATGCCAATTATATAACCCAATAAAGAACAATTATTTTCATGTCTAGAACAATAAAGAAGACAGAGGTTTACCCAAAAAATAGTAAAATGTTAACCCTTACAAGTGCAAAAGGAAATTACTCAGGAGTTAAAATATAAAATTCAAAGCTGAAACATAGTTCCAAAGAGCTTTATCTCAATTTCAATATATATATTGACTTCAAAATTAAAATACTACCTGCTAAGACTTGATACAATAAGACCACGTTGGATGCCTTCCTTGCATACATGTGTACCAACAAAACCATTTCCGCCTAGTACAAGTAACTGTCCAAAACTCTTTCCATTTTAGTAATTACATGTAATACAAACACTGTTTAATAAGATTCACCTATTTACATACAGTGAAATAATTAATGCGTAATACATAAAACTAGACTAGTCTTCAATCCTGCATAAAGAGTGTAAGCAGCAGTTTTGATAAGCATTGCACTGACATCCTTTTCACCTTGTCTTGATGAGATGGAATTTCATGCAGAGTCTCAGCTTCCTCAACTTTTGGTGGTTCTTTGTAACCATCAGGGGTTGACGTGCATAGTTGTCTAACAGACTTTGATGATATAAAACCCCTGAAGAACATCAAAGCAAACAGTTACGTATATGGAAATAACTTAGAAATGAACCAATAAGATCAGTCATGTATGACACAAGAAAATGGCTACCCTCTTGAATGTCATCTCATCATGTTTTTTGCAACAAATAACAAAGATTGTAATAAAAAGTATGTGAGTGAAATCCTCTTCACATTGAAGACCGTGTTATGAAATCACGTCATTTGCAGCACATCAGCAGTTACAAAAAATGGCTTCCTTAATTTCATAAGCATTGTATGCAGCATAACAACAGGATCAATTTTCACAAGTACTAATGGTTGCATATTCACACTACAGAGATCTGTAAACCAGATGTATCAAAACTAAAAGATTATTGACTCCATAGACATAAATACCAGTACCAATGCTGAAGACAGAAACTCCAGCTGAAGCTCATCAAAATTACTGATAAACTGAGACTAAACTGGGAAGAATGAAAAAGTTGGTAATTGCTAATATAAAAGACTAAAATAAGCTTCATGGTCAGAAACAATGGAGGAACGGTTTGTCTTTTGTTTACATGGTGAAAAAAAATCTAGTGTATAAAAGAACTGTGCATATGTACAGTGTTTCAGACATACATATGAACAAATTTTGACTGAGAACTATGGTTCTCTATATACAGTCTAAGTTGCCAGTTCTGGTACGGGACCGGGCATGGGTATCAGATACGGGTACGCTGGTACGGAAAAAAAATTTTCCTTGGGTACAGTATGTTTGGGTATGGCTGTACATATATATATACAAAAAAAATAAAAATATACAGAATTGTAAATACATTTGATAGTATGATATAGTATACTTCATCAATCATCGGTCATCAATTCATCATTGAATCATTGATCAATGGTAGTGATAAAGATAAATGCCAATTGATAGCTCAAGATTTCAATATTATGTCATATATCATATATGTCTAAAGTCACGATTCAAATGAAGATCATTACAATTACAAACTTACAATGATAATAGGGATCTAACGGTAAACTATCTAGTTATTACAATATTGGATTAATGTCGATGTTTATACTGAAATGAATATTTTTATAAATCCACTAAATTGACAAGCAACATTTAAGAAGCTGATAATGAAATAATACCTTTGAAATTAATTTGAAACCCAAGCTAAAACAGATCAAAAACTGCTGCAACAAAAAAGGACGATCCTGATTGATATATGGCTCAAACTCACTATAGGTATGGCCTGAAAAAACTAACAAATAAGTTGTACAGAGGTGTTTAGATGCATCAAATCAGTCAATGATAGGTTGCAACCCTCCTAGAAACTCAAATGCTTCTTCTAAAAATTGTTACAAAATATTGCACCATAGGAAATTAACAATTTTTGCACAAGCATATTAATTTCAGTGATTCAAATTAACATTTTCTGCCTGGGAGCACCTTGGAAGTACCTGGGAGTGCCCAAGAAGGACCCACAGAGAACCCGGGGCTGCCTGGGCACTCACTCCTAGGCGCTCCCCAGGCCACTCCCATACCCAAACACTCCAGGAGCGAGCTCGGGGTCCTTTTTGAAAAACCTGGTAACATAGTATACAGTTGAACATAATAGTGAATCCTAAAGCCATGTTTTAGTAACCTTCAAACAGCATTCAAGGATGAACATATTTCTTGAAGGCACACAAACTACTTTGTTTAGCCTGTTATTTATGACATCGCACATACTAATATCCAACTTAGTTCTAAAAAATTGAAAGATGCCTTTCCACAAGTTCCATGCAATATTTGATCTGTCACCAATCGAAATTATTTGCCATCCATATCTTTCCATAGGTTCCATGCAACATTTAATAGTCAGCTGTCTTGAAATATCAAAACCAAACAATTAAAATTGATATTACCAAACAACTAATATCCAATTATGTTGTTTTTGCATTCAAGCAATAAACTGATCCATGAAAAGATCCAGTCTCACCAAATGGCAAAATAAGGACTTGTGTTGCGGGTCCAAATACAAGTATCTATTGGCATCAAACCCTGAATATTTTTGGATATTTGGATTCCTCTTGAAAAATTATGCAATTTGAAAAAAAAAAAGCACCTCATTTAGAGTCCATATGCAAAAGTTACGGCTTATGTGACACGGAGGACTGTCAAGAGAGGCTTTTTTGAATTCGCCAGGGTATTTTTCCAAATCTCCATTCTGTTGAAAGAGGTGATTTTGTCATGACAGATTTTGGCATCCCATGGCATTCCAGTTTTCAGTTTCCTATTCAATTTCTTAGTTTATTTAGATTCCAGCAGCTTCCTATGGCTTGTAAATCCATTTATATACATTGTAAGCTCAAATTGAGCATTCAAGGAAAGTAATTGCATGATTTAGAAGTAGCATTTGGAAAATTTTCTGAGCATCTGGTGACTTCCAAGCTTTTAGCAGGGTTGTGGAGTTGATAAGAGATTGTAAGAGATTTAAAAATTGAAACCAGTTGTTTCATGCCTGTTTATCGCACCCAAGAATCAGAGTGTAAGTGGCATTTGGAGTGATTTATTAAGTGAGATATACTCACATTTTGCTGGAGTTTCTCCTGAAATGGGATTCTCTAGAGTATATTTGTCATTTGTCATGTCCCCGGAATTGTGACACTAAGAGATAAAGCATTGAAAAGTAAAATGAATAAAATACATATTAAAATATACAAAGAGGAATATTAGCAATTTATTATTATCATAATTATAATTATCGAATATAATAATATTAATATCAACAATGCAAAATAAATACTAACAATTGATATTCTTATAACTATTATATATATCATTGCAATTTAAATATTATTATAATTATGATTATCATAACATTATAATTATAAATATGATATTGGCAATTTAAATATCAATAATCATTGTAATACATAAATATATTACAATTATTTTATATTATAACTTTCTATTGACAATTTAAAAGAAAACTGGTATAAAAATAATGATAATAAATATACCTCTAACAAGAAACAGTTAATATTAAAATATATATGGTCAGCAGCAGCATTAATCAACCAATTAAAAGATTAAGAAACATATAATATAAAATATAAAACAATAAACATAAAATAATAAATATAAATAATACAAAATAAATGTATACCAAATATGCATATCGATAAAGATAAGAACAAGGCAGCGATGGTTTTAAAGAGGCAACAACCACATTATGAGGCAGTGCTTCATTATAAGGAAGCAGCTATACTTAGTAAACGCTGCGATTAGTCTTGAAAGGCAGCAATTAAATATAAAGGGGTGTGTGGCTGTTAGTGTCATTTCTTTTATGGGAAGACACAACCTTTCATTGATAAAAGGTATATATACATGGTACCATGAAAAGGGAATAGGACATCTGAAAATATATTTTCTGAATATAGCATTCAAACAGGAATGAGCAGCAGGCGACGTATTCAGGGGAAAGGATCAGAAAATAAAAGAAAGCAAGGCTGTAAGTATTTTCTGGTTTCAAATAATTAGTTAGAAATATATTAAGGATGTAGATAATGATCTTAGTAAGTATTTTATGATTAAGATAATGAACAGTTTAATGCATTATGAAATGAGATGAGAATTAAAATAATAGCTTATGCTTGTGTATTTAGAAAAAGAGATCTGTTAATACATTATGAATTTAGATGTGGATGATTGGCAAATAAATAGGGAATTTAAATAACAGTTGCTGGTTAATAGACATATCTAAATATGATTGATAAATATACTTAAATATATGATGACTGATAAATATATTATAGGTGATTGATAAATACAATTTATACATAATAATATTTGTCTAATTGATGTTATTTATTATTGTCATTTTTGGGGATACATGTCACTATTATAGTATTGCTAATATGTTATTTTGAATTGGACAGCTAATGATGTTATGGTGATATATTCCATCATAATTATTGTGTGTGTAACCATATAAAACAACCATGGAAGCTAGAAAAGAAAGACTAATTACATCTCTGCACCCCTGGCAATATTGAAGACAATTATGATCTATCATTCTATTGAAACATAGAATAAGGAAGGAAGGCATCGCAACTGGATAAAAGGAAAAGAAGTTATGCCGACTTGGTGATTGTTAGGATCAGAGAAAGCTCCAGCAAATCAAACACAGGGAAGTATAAATACCTGCACAAATTTGATTCTCCCTACATTGCTAAATATGAAATGGTGTAGGTATTATTGATCTCTATATGGATTGACTCAATATAAGATTAAAATATGCACTGCATTTTGATAATGTCATTATAATGATTAGGCAGTTAAGGACCTACGAGGAGGGGAAACGGTGTGTGGGTCACCCTCTAAGTACCCCACCCATCTGGATGGCAAGAGCCACATGGGCCAACGGGGGTGTACTGCCCTTGGGCTTAGAGGAAATGACTACCCAGGACACCCTACTGTAGTTGCACCCTCAAACCCTCTTCATAATTAATTCATAATGGTTTTGGTCAGGGGAACGGTGATAGGATGCCTCACCAGGTACCCCACCCATATGGATGGCAAGGGCCACATAGGCCAAGGGGGGTATGCTGCCCTTGGGCCTAGGACAGAAGGTTTCTAGGGCACCCTATCAGGCCATTATGACCAAGGAAGAATGAACTAGAGCATCTAAGAAGTTCAATATATTTTATTATGACATTATCTCTATTCATAAATGACTTCTAACATATTTGTAGGTCTAAACAAGTAGTTGTATCTCTAACCATGCTCTCTTGATTTTCTTATATATATGAATCCTAATTAGTATTATCTTGTAAATATTCTCTAACCCCGTTTTGGAGGGGCCTACTCACATCCCCAAAACCAAGGTTCTCATCAGGGGAACGGTGATAGGACGCCTCACCAAGTACCCCACCCATATGGATGGCAAGGGCCACATGGGCCAAGGGGGGTGTACTGTCCTTGGGCCTAGTTTAGAGGGTTTCTAGGGCACCCTATCAAGCCATTATGACCAAGGAAGAATGAACTAGAGCATCTAAGAAGTTCAATATATTTTATTATGACATTATCTCTATTTATAAATGACTTCTAACATATTTGCAAGTCTATATAGGTAGTTGTATCTCTAACCATGCTCTCTTGATTTTCTTATATATATGAATCCTAATTAATATTATCTTGTAAATATTCTCTAACCCCGTTTTGGAGGGAACTACTCACATCCCCAAAACCAAGGTGATCACTTGGAATTGATAAATTAGGGCAGATTTAGGGTTATCCCAAAAAGGGGACATTACAAATGGTATCAGAGCATGTTCCTTCCAGCCTGTGTTAATGTATCTCCATATGTGTCTGCCTTTTGTGTGTATCTTTTGTAACCTACATGTATTTATGTGACTATGTGTATACCTTGCATATATTTTGTGACTTTAGGTGTATATTGTGTATACTGGGTGACCTTGGGATGAGGACAGACCCGCGGTGTAGTATACTTAGCCTTGTGCGGTTGAGGACGGACCTGCAGTGTATACTTAGCCTTGTGGGGTTGAGGATGAACCCGCGGTATAGTATGGGATGCACCGAATCCTCTCCTCATTTGTGTAGAAAATGGGAGGAAAGGATAGGACCCATGGTGTAATGCGCAATGCACTAATATTCTTTCTATCTAGGATGCATTATGGACATTGGTATGTCAACCATTGGGATGTGCTAGTTAGCCATTGTGTGTGATGAATGTTAGAGCTTGAGATGTATGGTGGAACTCGTCATTATGTTTATGATTACTTTATGCTTAAAACTATGAAAATGTTAAAAATATTGTTCATCAAGTTGCTTGAGCTACTTGTTTGCTTGCTTGAGCTACTTGCTTGTGTGTTTAAGCTACTTTCGTATGTGCTTGAGCTAATTGCTTGCTTGCTTGAGCTACTTACCTATGTGGTTGAGCTACTTGCCTATGTTCTTAAGCTACTTGCCTATGTGCTTGAGTTACTTGCTTACTTGTTTGAACTACTTGCTTGTGTGCTTGAGCTACTTGCCTACTTGCTTGAGCTACTTGTCTGTGTGCTTGAGCTACTTGCCTGTGTGATTGAGCTGGTTGCTTACTTGCTTGAGCTACTTGTTTTCCTGCTTGGGCTACTTGCCTGTGTGGTTGAGCTACTCGCTTGTGTGCTTGAGTTGGGTGCTTGCCTACTTAAGCTACTTATTTGCTTGGTTGAACTACTTAGTTGTCTGTTTTACTTTTGGATTTATGTGATAAAGTGTATATTATGACTTGCGTGTACTCATACGTATATGTGTATTTGTGTGTATGCTTCATGCTTCCTATGTACACTATGTATTACGTGTATTCAAGTGTATACCTTGTGACTAATATATATTCAAGTATATACAAGTGTGGCTTATATGTGCATCCAAGTGTATACCTTGTGACTTATGTATTCAAGCGTATCGAGTGTGGCTTATATGTATTCAAGTGCATTCAAGTGTATACCGTATTCAAGTGTATTCAAGTGTGACCTTGCATTCAAGTGTATACCTTGTGACTGATGCATTCAAGTGTATTCAAATGTGACTTATGTATTCAAATGCATTAAAGTAAATACAATGTTATTTATGTGTACTCAAGTGTATCCAAGTGCATACTATGACTTATGTGTGTTCAAGTGCCTTCAAGTGAATACTTTGTGGCTTACATTATGATTTATGTGTGATCATGTGTATACTTTGTGACTAGACTTATGTATTCAAATGCATTAAAGTAAATATAATGTGATTTATGTGTACTCAAGTGTATCCAAGTGCATACTATGACTTATGTGTGTTCAAGTGCCTTCAAGTGAATACTTTGTGGCTTACATTATGATTTATGCGTGATCATGTGTATACTTTGTGACTAGTATTCATGTGTATACCTTGTGTCTTACTTGTATCCATGTGTATATCTTGCGACTTTCGTGCATTCACACATTGCGACTTATGTGTATTTATGGTTGTACTTTGTAACCTACATGTATTCCAACATATCCTATGTGTATTTATGTGCATGATTTATATCCATGTGTTCGCTTCATTCCATATGTGCTTTCAACAAAGATTACTCCAAGGGTGTTTATGATTACTACATAGAATAAGAACTGTGTCTATCAAAATACCTCTTGAGTTGGGAGGTACTAACAAATTAATTTATCTGCAACTAAATTATTATTAGTATCCAAATGCAATAATGAAAAGTAACTATCAAAGCGAAAAAGTGAGACTCCCTCAAACTTGAGATACAAAAGGGATCAAAGAAACCAGCTACGAATAGAACCTTACTTAATTTTGCAAATCAGGTTGATGTATGAAGGGACCTCAATGTTAGGTACCTTGAATAAATTTGATACAGATCAAGTTTTAACAAAATTGATTGCCTAAGCAAAAGTTAAGATTAAATCAGGGACACATAACCCACAAACCCTAGAATCATTTTCACCTCAAAATTGGTTTAAAGTGATTGCTTGAGGACAAGCAATCTTGGGCGGGGTGGACTGTCATGTCCCCAGAATTGTGACACTAAGATATAAAGCGTTAAGAAGTAAAATGAATAAAATACATATTAAAATATACAAAGAGGAATATTAGCAATTTATTATTATCATAATTATAATTATCGAATATAATAATATTAATATCAACAATGCAAAATAAATACTAACAATTGATATTCTTATAACTATTATATATATCATTGCAATTTAAATATTATTATAATTATGATTATCATAACATTATAATTATAAATATGATATTGGCAATTTAAATATCAATAATCATTGTAATACATAAATATATTACAATTATTTTATATTATAACTTTCTATTGACAATTTAAAAGAAAACTGGTATAGAAATAATGATAATAAATATACCTCTAACAAGAAACATTTAATATTAAAATATATATGGTCAGCAGCAGCATTAATCAACCGATTAAAAGATTAAGAAAAATATAATATAAAATATAAAACAATAAACATAAAATAATAAATATAAATAATACAAAATAAATGTATACCAAATATGCATCGATAAAGATAAGAACAAGGCAGCGATGGTTTTAAAGAGGCAACAACCACATTATGAGGCAGTGCTTCATTATAAGGAAGCAGCTATACTTAGTAAAGGCTGCGATTAGTCTTGAAAGGCAGCACTTAACTATAAAGGGGTGTGTGCCTGTTAGTGTCATTTCTTTTATGGGAAGTCACAACCTTTCATTGATAAAAGGTATATATACATGGTACCATGAAAAGGGAATATATTAGAAGGAATAGGGCTGGCTAAAGGAAAGAGATGGTGACAAGTTCAAGTCGAAAGGGACTCAATGGTTATTATTGAAGCAGTAAAAAAGGGCAACAAAATGACTAGCAAATGTTCAATATTGTTCAAAAGTTTAAGATGGAAATGGACAACTTTTAGATCAAGAGGATAGGAAATATAGTGGTAAATCTTGCAGCCAGTTGAGGGTTGTAAAAGTTGGGAAGGGTGGTTGACACTCGTTCTTCACCTTCCATGTAAATAATGCTAACCTCAAAAGCAAAAGAAAGTTCTCTTCATTAATAGTTGTAAAACTCAAGACCAAAATGAAACTAGATTTTTGTACATAAAAAATTGTCATTACATGCACTTAACAATGCCTTTTCATGATTGAATCAAATAAAGGAGAATGATGAAAGAAGAAAGAATGTGATGGATAAATGATGAATCCCATTATATTTTATCTTTACTTTCTAGTTATGGTGATGTGCTTGGAGCTAAAGAATTGAGATTTCCTCGTAGGCGAGAAAGTAGATGCTTAATTCTGACTTTTGAAATCAATGTGATATTTTTATTTCCCGGGAGATGGCATCACATTAAAACTTCCCAATTCTAGAGTCTCTTAAACTTGGGTACCTTTAGCCAAAAACAAAAGAGAATCATAAGAAATATGCCAACATCCCCTTATAAGGATGCACCTTCACAATCACATCATGAGAGGACACTAATTAAATCAATTACTTATATAAAAATTGCACTAATATACAAATTCCATCCCAACAAATGGATCCACAGAAATAAGACCCTTGATGCTAACTAACACAAGGCTAGGTTATCCACTAGATTGTTCTCTATCAATCATGGTGCTTGATCAATATAGAAAGTTGGGGACCTTTTGGGCATTTAAGCAATCAACCTTTAAGTCAAGAAGCAAGCAAGCACTCCACTTCAATTGTTTTTTTCAATCACCAATGACGTACTTGCGAAGTTCCTATATGGTTACACACTCAATGATTTTAATTTTATGGTTGGTTGGTTGATCACCATCTACTACAATATGCATTTGGTACCACTACAATCTATTGAAAAGAACTTGACCTTTAAATCAAGTATCCAAAGTTCCATCTCCCAACCTCAAACAGTCCCCCTCTTTGTAAAAGTCGGTCATAACAAAAACAATATAGAACAAGAGTATACATCCCCTTGTATATGTTCTGTTCAACTATTCCATTGATATTGACTATCCAATTGTGCTGGACAAAGGTGCACTCACAACAGTGAAAACTAGGTTAAAAGTTTTCTTACTAAAATAAGGCAGCCCATAACTCCCACAAACATATAGTAAAGTTATTATATAACATCTGTATGATCCACATTGACAAATATTGAGATTGTAGTTCTGTGCAATCCGAGTTGGGATTCCCCTGCCACAATAAGGCGACCCATAAGTCCTACAGACATCTAGTGAGGTTATCATGTAACGATTGTGCGACTACTGTTTACACATCTTGAAATTGTGGTCAAGCACAGCCCAAGTTCATTCCCTTTCCCTCGACTCTTTACAAAAAAGTGCTACGAATATTGCATGACAAATGTGGATCGCTAGTTTACAGATCTCAAAAATGTGACAGAGTGCCACAACTCTTAATAGAAAAGTGCTAAAAATATTGTATAACAATTGTGAACCATGTTTACAAAGTTAAATTTTCTTCCCCGCCATATCCCTCCGGTCCCACTCTTTTCCCGACGCCAGCCCCCAGCAATCCAACAGGCATATGGTGAGATTGTTACATAAGAATTGTCTTGACACATATTTGCAAATCTTAAGAATGTGGTAGAGCATAATCCAGGGTCAAATTCCCATCACCAACAGACATACGGTGAAATTGTTACAAACAGTTGTGTGACACGTATTTACAAATCGTAAGAATGTGGCAGAGCATAATCCAGGTTCAAATTCCCGTCACCACAATAAGACAACCAATAATTCCAGCAGAACGAAGGTAGGCTTATTAGATAAAAATTGCAATACCGTTGTTTATAGATCCTTAGAATGTGATAAACACAACATTAAATACTGCAGATAATCTCACCAAAAAATTAGCAAGCAAAAATAATCTAATGCATTGATATTCGACTGCTCATAATTTCAACCATAATTTACCAAGCCAAGAAAGCCTATTACATTCAAATTCCACGAAAGCAATTCAACCATGTCTACTGAGAACAAAATTCAATTGCTGGTCTTTGAATGAAAAAAACTTAAAAGTCGTCTCTCTTCTCTTCTCTTCTCTTCTCTTCTTTTTTTCAAATGTACTGTTTAGGGTTTTTAACAGAACACGCCGGAAACTGCAGCAGTGGGCATTATTGAAAAGGATGAAAGATTGTACAGAGAGCTTACCAAACTTCGGGCGCGCGAGATCGGAGGCGCAGTAGCCGAGATACCATCATCATTTGCTTATTTTCAAAATAATTGAACGTGGGCAAACCTTAGATCACAAATAAAATATATGATGTTATTGCGTGACAAGAAAAGAACTGATGTACGTGTGATTTGTAAGGCGGTGTAACGTGTCCAACGGCGGCAAACTTTTTTATAATTAATGCAAAAGAAACTTCCGATACCTAGCTTACAGACTGGAAATTGACGGCCCGTGGCCTGCTTTTTCTAGTTTTGACCGTTTTTCCCAATTTAAATTGGAAGGCCGTATATTATTTAAGTTTATAAATTCTGAAAACCCTAAATTTCATACGCTTTAAATTTGATAAATTGTAAATATTTATTGTAAGCATATTTTTAATATGGTTATATTTATTATTTAATAATTAGTATAGATATTTTAAATCCATCTATGTAAAAGATGTTGAGAGAGAGATAGTTTTGAAATACTTGTCGGTAGGTACTCTTTGTACATGAATCCACTACATTTAATAAAAAGTTATTGTAACAAGATAAAAACAAAGATAATTTGGAATTACTAATAACCATTATGATAGGTATAATGAAATAATATAATGAGGGAAAGATAATTTATCAAAATATTATTATTAAATGAAAGGAAATATTTTATTTTATTTTTACTTTTTAATTTTTTTGTTATATGTTAAGAATATAATATCTTCTCGTAATTCTAGCATAAATGATTAAATTCATATGATTCAATCATATCATTTTTTATTAGTATTCTAGTCTTATATCTGAGGTATTAGTCTTTTGTTATTGTGTGTCATCATGTAAAGTTCACATTACAAGGTGTGATAATCCTAGCCTTATCATTTCTATTTCAGTACATGTCTAAATTTAGTCTATGTTGTCGTATATCAATTAATTAATCAAATTTGACTTCATGTATCTAAACATTTATTTAATTTTATTCATTTAACACACTTTAGATAATTTGAAGGGTATATTTGTATTCCCGTCATTTTTGGTGAAACCATAACTTATATGCTCATCCCTTGGGGTTACATTTTTTTTTCTTGAGTTTTAAATCTATATGTGCTCTTTTTTCATTGCTTTTTAGATATGATTGATCCTTGTGTTTTTAATGATTCACCAAGGGTTTTCCCCTTGGTTGTCATCCTTTTGAATCCGCCTTTGTTGTTCATGCATTATTGTTAATTCCTTAATTATGGATTGCAATCAACATCTTTCCTTGTTTAAGAGCACTTTTGTATCAAGGATTGCAATGTATATTCATTGTTTGATTGCCTCTCACCCATTGACCATTGTGGATGTTAGTTCCTTCCATCGTATGGATGGTGCTCCATGCTTCTTAAATGTGTTGATTCATCATATCTCCACTTTTTCATCCTTTTTGAATCTTGTTAGTATCTCTCCATCTATTTTGACTTCACTTCATTTGTACACAACTCATGATGATTATACAATGTGTGAAAAATGATGATGATTTATCCCTACATTCTAGTGAGGCATTTGGGGATCTTACTTCATTTGACATCATCATACCCGATGATGATGTTCTACCTAAAAGGAAGTCGAGTGAGCGGATACAACTTCCTACACTAATCTAAGTAGGAGAGAGTTGCAAAAAAATCATTTGAACACCTTTAACAATTACAACAAAGAGATACACATAGAGAATAAAGGAATAAATCAGCAAGTACACATAAACTAACATACACTAGATATATGTGGGGAAAACCCTTTCGGGTAAAAAACCCCACCCTCCAAAAGCATAGTACTTCTATATTACTTCAAATAGGAGTTACAACATAGCCCAAGTACAAAGCTTCTACACAAGTGATTCATCACAGACACCTGTTCTGGAGTTAACTTAGTGGCACTTCGTTACCTACAAACAAACTATGCATTCTACAACTCAAGGCACTCAATAAGTAGAGTGATACAAGCTTCAAGAAGCATATAGAAGGCGAGGGGCATCCAAATCCACGTGACACAATTTCCAACACCTTAGACATGCATTTGGACACATGTACAACATTCCCTTACACCCCTAACAAGTGTCAAACATGCAAATAGTCTTCTTCCAAGCTTGGGCACCCAAAATATTCTAAAAATAGGCTGACAAATGCATTACACATCTTACAGCTATCATAGAATCTATCATAATTGACAACACTTACAATTGTAAGAGAATCTATCATAGCTAGCTAAAAATAGTTAATTCTCTTACATCCTGTCATAACACAACTTGGGTGCCAACTTTCACCCATGCATTCAAAGATGCCTTATGATGTGTCATAGAATCTATCATATGTCATAGATTCCACAGTGGGATGCCTATATCCACTTGGGATGATGATGTGTCATCTAGTCACCTCCAACGGGGGTGCCACCCAACTGGTGAGTTCCAATTAGTGACATGACACCATAGGCAAACAAATAAATACATAAATTACAACAATTAAATCAATGTTAGGACTCTAAGGTTGAGACACCTTAATCTCAACATTCTCCCACTTGTTGAAGACTTGCAAAGAGTCATACAAAATCATCTACTCAAGGCCACAAGGCCCATGGAATTGGAACACCATTTGAACTTCTTTGTGCTCACTAGTTTTTTCAGTGCATCTAAAACATTCACCAAACTATCAACCTTCTCTAGGTTCACCTTTCCATCTTCTACCATATCATAAAAAAATGATATTGTACATCAATGTGTTTTGTTCTAGCATGAAAGGTAGGATTCTTTGTTAGGAAAATTGCACTTTGATTGTCACAACAAATAGTAATCGTCCCTACATCTAAAAAAATATTAGAACACAATATCTTAAGCCAAATAGCTTCCTTACAAGCATGAGTGGCTACCATATACTAAATATTAGACAATTTTTTTCGTTTTTCAAATTCAAATTACAATCAATGCACGGGTTAAGGTTAGAAGATAAACCAAAAGCGTGTTGAAGCAACTCTAACCAAAATGTACACCGGGATCAGATGTGGGCAAAGGTGTGAAGCATTAGTTAGAAGGATCCGCTCATTGCTTATCTGAGAACTCTAATAACCAAGAATAAGCTAGATGATGGCGAGCATATAGTCGAGGAAGGATCTTCTCTAGTATTTGAAAGGAACTTCGACACCAAGTATGTACTTCTGAGAGAAGTCTAGAATGGAGTGAGGCGACCATATGGCCCAGTGTTACAAAGTACAATGCTTGAAAGAAATGCTGAAAGTTGAAAATACTCAACACCCAGAATGTGCTTGCTAACCCAGATTGGGAAAGTAGCTACCATAGGGCGGAGATGTAACTATTACAATAACTTCAAATGAAAGTGAGCATTACAATCAGATTTGAACAAGATTGAAATTTACTGCCAGTACTACTGTCAGTTTACAAAATGATGTTCATTCGCCTGCTGGTAGCATAGGAATTTGAGAGCTTAACATTACATCAAAAGCTCTCTTCTTAGTATGGTTAGAAGAGCCAAAACAATAAACCTTCCAATGTTCAAAATACAAATTCTGTTTTTTTGACAAATCTGCACTTTTGAATTAAAACAGCAGTCTATGGAATTCACTCATATGCTCATATCTTTCTCGTAACTTGCCCAATTAACTTGAAACAAAATGCAATATGCCCTAACAAAGAAGGCGCCTAAGATGGAACACAGAAAACATATCTAAAAGCCACAAATTAAATATGCACGGAACCCAATGCAAGAAGATGGTACAGCTTCAAGAAAAAGGGCGATCTGCTCTATTAAATTAATGCCTTCTCTAAAAAATCTGCAAATTAGAGGATGAGGGCGCCTAGACCTAGCAATGAAAAGGAGCTAATACCCAGAACGATTTTTTTGTTGTTTTTTGACTTATGAACTAAAACATGAATCTGCTGTATCAAATAATGCAATATGCTGAAAACCACTAATATGCCAATCAAATCTAACAATGTAATAAGCTGAATACAATGCACAAACTAAATGCAACTCACAAAATAGATTGAATCACCACTAGTTGTTGTCTTGCAAACAAGAAGCGATGCCCGAGCTAGGAGGCCTTCATTCCTCGAAGCAGTTCCAGAGCCAAACCGGCAGCATAACAATACTGTAGACCAAAGATGTGAAATGAGGCTCAAAGTCTTCCTTTTATAATTTCCTGTTGACTTCACGAAACCCTAAAATCCACTTCAAATTCAAAACCCTAATCTTTTCTCAAAGATGGCGTCCATTTCCTTCAAGCTCAATATTGACTTTTAATTAAAATCAATACTTTAATAAATGCGTCCACTTTATAGCTTGTTTTGACTTTGGGTAAAATATAAAATATAAAATAATCTTTAATGAGGCGCCACCCTCAAAAAGACCACTTTTCAAAACAACATAAAGTCAATAGACTAGGCCAAAGGGTCAACGTTCGAATATAATATTAAAACGTGACTTTTAATTAAATATATCAACTTATCTCTCCAATCGTGCCTTGAAGCCAATAATGACCAAGTCAACTGACCAAACTAAAGTAGGAAGTCAACCATGCTGAACCCAACTGAAAAGTGCCAGTATAATTTACTAAAATAGTAAATTCACGAAGATACTTAGAATCTTGAGACAGGAACATACCCGCTGCCGAAGCTCTCTGAAAACCATAAAAGAATTTGCCATTGAATCCCACCCGGCTACGAGCAAGACATCCTTAAAATAGGAAACCCTAATTTTACCTTAGACTAGCCTTGGTTTTCGAGAAAAAGGCCAGCAGTCCTTTGGAAAGATGAGGTTTGAGAGGGGACATTACGGTCGCCCTCCCAAGATTGCTTGTCTCAAGCAATCGCAAACCAAGATGCTGCAAAATCTCATCACTTTCCCAAGTCGCGTCCTCCATAGGCAGGTTCTTCCACTTCACCAGGTATTCTCTGATAGTTCTTTTCCTCAAAGAACGTTCTCTGAAATCAAGTATCTCCTCTGGAATTAGAACCAACTGTCCCTCTTCATCCAAAGGTGGCAACTGTGATGAAGCAACCACATTATGTCCAAGTGCCTTCTTGAGGCGAGACACGTGGAAGACATTATGCACTCTGCTATCAGAAGGTAGCTCTAACTCATAAGCTACTGCCCCAACTTTTTTGATGACCCTGAATGGCCCACAGAAGCGAGGTTTGAGCTTCTCAGCTCCACTCTTCTTGAGAGTAGACTGTCTGTAAGGCTGTAATCGGAGATAAACCATATCCCCAACCTCGAAAGAACGTTCAACACGCCTCTGATCAGCATACATCTTCTGCTGATTCTGTGCAATCTGCAGATTATTCCTCAAGGATTTCATAATGTCTTGACTTTGTTGCAACAAGTCCTTGGCTTGAGGTGCTTTGCTATCACCAAACACCAAATCAGCAAAGCTAGGTGCTTCATATCCATAGAGAGCCAAGAAAGAAGACATCTTAATTGACATATGAAATGAAGAATTATAACAATATTCACCAATGTGCAGCCACTTAACCCAAGCTCTTTGCTGCTCCGACACATAGTTTCTCAAGTAGCCTTCCAACCACTTGTTCACTATTTCCATTTGTCCATCTGTTTGGGGGTGGTAACTAGTGCTTGGAGTGAGCACAGTACCACTCATTCTGAAGACCTCTCGCCAAAAAGTACTTAGGAACTTGCTGTCCCTATCACTCACAATGTTTTTTGGCAATCCATGCAGCCTAAACACCTCACGAAAAAACAGATCTGCAACTTGTGCCGCTGTAAAAGAGCTAGTAATGGCGAAGAAGTGAGCAAATTTGGTTAGCCTATCCACTACCACATAAATACAATCCTTCCCTTGGGCCTTGGGCAACCCTGTGATGAAATCCATCGAGATGCTTTCCCATTTTTGATTGGGAATAGGGAGTGGTTGCAGCAAACCGGCTGGTAGTGTATGCTCATTCTTATTCACTTGACAAACAGGACACTCCTGAATGTAGCATTGCACTTCTCCTTTCAAACCTTTCCAAGAAAACCTTCGATCTACTATATGTCTCGAAAACTCTTTGGTGACCAAAGAACTAATATTTTCAAGGAAATGTCAAAGAATCTTCTTAAGCTTAGAATCACCACCGCAAGATTCTTCCCCTTATAGTATCAATCCCTAACCTTGTACCTCCCCCATCCCAAAAGTACCCTCAATGATGTCAGGGGTTGTAAAACTGATTTTGCATAATTCAAATAAGCAACATGTCTCCATCAGAGGTAAGCTCCACACAATGAGCTGGTAGATAGGGTCTCCCCGGATAGAGGTTATATCTACCACGCTAATATTATTCTTTTCCCTTGACATATCTTAAATGTCAAAGTCCTAAGCTTAGCTTACTTCCACCGCACTTCTCTGCCTCTCGCTCGTGTCCCTTTTGATGGCAAAATGTTTGAGTTACAGATCAGCCTTTGACTAATTTGGGAACTTCTGTTTCCCATACCGCACCGCCTAGAATTTGCTAATGTGCGTAATGTATAGCGGTGCTACTTCCTCTTGTCATAAATTGAGTATGTTCTTTCAACACCCCTCAGTTTTCTGCTTTCAAACACAATAGGATGTTTGTCTTGCATCAAGACAGCCCCAACTCTTTCACCGGATGCATCACATTGCAATTTGAATGGCTTGGAGAAATCCGGAATAGCCAGAACCGGACACGAACTCATGATCTTCTTGAACTTGTCAAAAACAATTTGGGCCTTTTCTGACCAACAGAAAGCCCCCTTTTTGGTGAGATCAGTAAGAGGAGCAGCATTCTCGCGGAATAACCTTCTACAAATCTCCATAGAAACCAAAGACCCAAAACCTTCTAAATCGAAAGTAAAATTCGTGGAGGTGGCCAATCAACTACCGCCTTTATTCTCGTGATCCACCTTTACCCTGCAAGACGATTATGTGGCTGGTGTATAGTAATTTTCCTCCATTCAAATTCACATTTGGACAAAGCTTTTAACAAACTCTCAGATTCCAGGATGCTAAGCACTTCCTCCAAGTGCTTGAGATGATCTTCCCAAGTCTTACTGTAAATCAAAATGTCATCAAAAAATATCAACACAAACCTCCTTAAGTGATTATGAAAAACTCGGTTCATGCAAGACTGGAAGGTAGCCGGAGCGTTAGTCAACCCAAATGGCATGACTAAAAATTCGAAATGGCCATAATGACATCTGAAAGTTGTCTTCTCCACATTAGATCCTCTCATCCGAATCTGATGGTAACCCGATCTCAAATCGATCTTCGAGAAAAACTTGGCACCATGTAGCTCATCAATGAGCTCATCTATCTTGGGAATGGGGTAGTGGTTTTTGATTGTGCTTTGATTCAAAGCACGATAGTCCACACTCATGCGCATGGTACCATCCTTCTTCTTCACAAGAACCACTGCAGATGCAAAGGGGCTCTTGCTTGGGCGAATGAAACCCATCTCCAAGAGTTCTTGAATATTCTTCTCAATCTCATCCTTTTGCCTCTTCGGGTACCGATATGGAGTGGTAATTACCGGTTTAGCCCCTTCCTTGAGCTCTATGATATGTTCTGAACCCTGTTCAGGTGGTGGTCCAGGAGGCAAATCTGCAAAGACTTTGCTCTTCTTCGTGAGTAGAGACTGAACATCAGGAGGATAGTCTCTCTTAGTCTCAACCGGACTAGTAGGGAGGATCATGCACTCTGCAACCCACTCAGCTTGATCGTGACGGATCAGCCTTGCCATTCTTTTGAATGACACAACCCGAGGGCCCCCATTGGACATTCCTCTTAGAACTATCTTCTTCCCATCGGATTGAAACTTGAGCTCCATAGTCTGTAGATTCAAAGAGATCTCCCCCAGAGAACGCAGCCATTGAATGCCTAGGACGGCATCAGTATCACCAATGTGGACTACATAGAAGTCATCCTTGACTTCGTAATTTCCCAATTGCATGGTCAGGTTCGAGATTTTCTTGGTGCATGAAATATGGAATCCATCGGCAACCATGACCTTGAAACCTTCAAACTCCTCTGTTTGCAGCCCCTTCTTTGCTACCACAACTTCATCAATGAAGTTATGTGTTGCTCCAGTGTCGATCAAAGCAACGATTCGCTGCCCTTTGACCATCCCTCGAACCTTGAAGGATTCGTTTCTTTGAAAGCTCGAAAGTTGAGCCAAGACTCCTCCACTTTCCTTCTCATTTTCAGACTCTTCTGGAGCTTTTTCTACTTCACTTTCTTCAAAATCAGATTGCTGGTCTGAAAAATCAGAACTACTTTCACCAGCAGAATAGTATTCAATCTAATTGAATTTAACTCCCTTAGGGAAAACATGATCTTGAGACCATTTTTCCCTACATCGGAAACACAACCCCTTTCTCCTGAGTTCGTTCAGGGTCTCAGGATCCAATCTTGTGACATGGGGATTATGATGTTTGAACTCCTTGTGCTGAGGTCTCAAAGGAGGTCTATGCTGAGGTCTTTTCCCTTTATCCCTTTTCTGAAAGGGGGCATTTGATTGAAATTTTGCCTTAGGAGCAGCCAACTCCATGTTTCTTGCCTTCTTCATGGCCTCCTGCAGGGTTGGTGGATCAAAGGCTTTAATCCAGCCTTTAAGTGGTTCTGTCAAACCTTCACTGAAAAGAATTACCAATCTCCTCTCCGTGATTCCAGTCACCATGACTGAGAGTCTCTGAAACTTGGCAATGTAGGCATCAACTGTGCCATACTGTCTCAATTGTGCAAGTTCTCTGAAATGAATTTCAGGATCCTTTTTCTCAAACCTCTCGATGAGCCTCATGGTGAACTCATCATAAGTTGTGATAGACCCATGACCCAAAGTAACTAGGCCATGGTACCACCACTCGTGCGCCACCCCATCAAGGTGTAGCGTAGCAAACTTGATCGCCTCTTCTTCTACCATGGGTCTGAGAGCTAGATAGTTATCCAGCTTCTGTATCCAAGCTCGGGCTGAACTATTATCACTCGCGTCAAAGTGTGGAAGTATAACCTTGTTAACAGCTTGATACAAGTCTCCTTGAGTTGATGGTCTTCTTTGATCATAATGTCTACCCTGTCCTTTATTTTTCCTTTTATGATCCATGAAGTCATTGTAGGACATATCCATCTTGATGTCGACAGGTAAAGAATCATACTCTGCACGACCAAGTCTCAACTGCTCCACGAATGAAGCATTCTCTTCAGGATCTGGCTGAGTGTTAACAGGTGCCACGAAGGTGGGTTTGAAGGGCCTGACTGAGACATAAGTGTTGTTTGAAGTATGCTGAGCAGCATGTCCATCATGCTGGTTGGAAGCACTGTGCTCTCCTCTATGCCCAGTGTTGTTCTGTGGAATGGTGTTCTGTCCCACTTTTCCCATCATGAGCGATACCGTAACATCACTGGCGATCCATCTTTTCTCTTCTTCAATCTCTTCCGACTCAACGATACCACCGGGAAATATTCCGAGCCAAATTTTTCAATTTTTTCAAGTACACAACAATGCAGAGAGCACCCATTAGGGTTAGATAATTCAAACCAGCAGATTACAAATAACTCGTTGCCAAGAATGCGCACTCAATCTCAACAAGAGAGAGGCTGTCATATGGCAAGAGGATCGTTAGTGCCTTAAACAAAATGCAACTGAAGGTAACTCTAACCAAGAATGTGTCCGCGAAGGACGATCATATGGTCAGAGGATCTTCTATGCTAAAAGTACTGAAAACAACTCAACACCAAGCATGTGCTACCCAATCCAGTATGGAAAGGAGGCGACCATACGGCGGAGTGCTAAGAATTACAATGCTATTAAGGAAAATAAGTGGAAATGCTGAAAGTAAACTCAACACCCAGAATGTGCTTTCAAACCCGGAGTGGGAATGGAGCTACCATAGGGCGGAGATATAAAGAATTACAAAGCACTTCAGAATGTAAGTAATCGTTACAAAACATGATAAGCAAGGTTAGAGAAAGATGCTGACAGTACTACTGTTCAACTTACAATATGAGAAGAATTCGTCTGCCAAGAGCATAGAGTTAGAACAATTCAACGAGCATCTAATAAGAGGATTCTCCTTGCTTAATGGAAATACCAAGACTGATTTCTTCACTCAAGAACCAGATTTAAGATTCTGATCTGTACAGATCTACACTTTTAAATGTAAAACCAGCATGCCTGTAACCCACTAAATTGCTCGTATAACACCCTAAACAGACCCAAAAGACTTCAAGTTTGATGCAATGGACCTATAAAATGATGGTGCCTAGTTTAGTTATAAGAAAAGGCAGCTAAAAGTGGCTATTAATTAATGGCACGGATCCCAAGGCACTCCAGAAAGTGCGCCCTACAAGGAATGACGAATTTGCATTATAAAATCATCAGCTTCATATTAAAATCTGCAAATATTCATGAAGGGTCGCCTCCAACAGAGAAAACCAATGAGACAATACCCAGAACAACACTTTTTGTATTTTTTGACTTGTGATTAAAAACAATAATCTGCTATGAGGAAAATGCAATTCTAGAATCTCACTAAAATGCACAAATCTGAACTACAAAGCCACACAATGACAATAATGCAGAAATCTTGATACAAAACACTCAGACTATACTATCTCACCACCAGTCGCTATCTTTCAAGCGAGAAGCAATGCCTAGCTAGGAGGCTTACATTCCTCAAAGCAATCCCACAACCAATCCGACAACATAACATTCC